>MU271374.1:0-79177 GCA_021432655.1 Atractiella rhizophila
AACAGGTCCTTTGCTCTCTTGAGTTCCTCCCGTTTAGCCTTCGCTTCTTGACGGGTAAGGGTGAGTGGAGAGATGGCGAGGAAGAGAATGGAGCGGGTGGAGGTCGGTTGGGAGGAGGTGCGGGAGAGATGAGGGAAGAGAGAGGTGAGCAGGATGGAGGGTGGGAGTGCGTGACGGATGTCGGTTAGTGACGGTAGGTGTGTGCGACCGTTGGAGAAGAGCGGGGTGGTGTGGAGACGTAGCCGTTGTTGTAATGTTTGCAAAGTTCGAAGGAGACGTGCTGGTAGAGCTATAGTCGCCTATCAGCATATTTTCTGTGGACCCTTAGAGAAGAAATTCAAGTAATGTGCTGAGTACTGAGCTTGCAGTCCCAGGATTAGGAGAGCAGAGAGCCCAGGAGCAGGCAAGAGAACGGGTTCAAATTGTTGCGTCATAGAAATTTTCTTTTGATGGTGGATGGTGGGAAGCGGACGCGTTAAATTCAACCACCCAAGGCTGATTCTCGTGAAGTATATCGCTACAACCGCACTCCTGCGCTACCTCAGATAGAAAATGAGATACAGGACTAACTTTGGATCAAGTACGTAACACGGTCATAAGGGTCACCCTCAACCACTCTCCAATAGTCTAGCTCATTTTCATATCTTCCCGCCTCCTGCAAGAGCATATGCATAGCGACTCCATATGCTCCAGTCACCACTTGTGCGAGCAGCAGCAACTCTTCAGCCTCTACCTCTTGCTGGATGCCAATCTCCAGATCCCCCTTTTCTGCTTCGGCATCCAGAAAGGTATCTCTAATTATCTTGAGGAGGTTCTCTCTGGTGGGCAAACGGGAAGAGGAAGCGAGGTTGAGCGCCTTGATGCCTGCTTGCGCGCGAGAAGTAGCCTGTGAGCGAAAGGTGACCGCCTGCGACCTGGGTGCCAGAGAAGGCGATGGGGCGTTGAGCAAAGCTTGGGACACAACGTCAAGGGACGAAGCAGTGAATCTGGTGCTCTCTGAGGCAAACGACGCCATTTTCCTCTCTCCTTCTCTTCGTTTTCTTTCGTCTTGGTTTGGTCGGATGCAGACACGTGATATTTGATCATCAACTACAATCATCAACGCTTCTTCTTTCCAAGCAGCGACATCCACTTCCGGGTCTGGGTCAAGGTAAATATCTCAAATCATTAGCAGCGCTGCGTGGAAATTGAGTGCACTTCTCTGTTCACAGAAAGCTTAACTCGATTTCTAATACAAGAACGCCAGCTCCTCTGCACTTTCGAAGCAACAAATCAATCAGCTTACACATTCGTCGCGTCGTCAAAACATCGTAGGCCTCCTGAAGGCTACTAGAATATCATGGAACACATCAATGGCGACGGCTCCAATGCGGCGGACAGCACTACGGATCCAACCACCTCCAACGCGCCGACGAACCTGAACACAACAACCGCGACCTCTTCAACCCAAGCACCAGCACGCTCTATCTCGAATGGAGATGTATCAGATATTGCCGAGGATGTTCCTACAAAACGAACAATAAAGGGCCTTACTATACCCCAAAGGGAGCTTTCTGCCTCTTCATCTGCATCCACATCCACGTCCACAGCCGCACGTCCTTCCTCTGTCGCGAGTGGTCCAATCCCCGGCCTCTCAGCTATTTTCCCCGTCCCAGTCCCCGCAAGATCTCGTCCGCCTTCGAATGGTAGCGAGACCAACGCCCATCGCAACTCCAACGGCAGCGTCGTATCAACACCAAACGGACACCGTACTCCGACGACTTCCACTGGAGCCAAGCAGGATAGTTCGTTAGGCATACAATCATATCCCAATGTGGCCACCGGTGGCATTGCTTCGTACCCTGCTCCCGCTTCGGTACAACCTTCGCAGGACGCGTCTTCATCGGAGGAAGAGACGGTGCCGATGGTCGCCACGCGTAGTAGGCGAACGAACGCAGGGACGAAGATGGCGGCGCTGATTTCGAAGATTGGAGAAATGGAGGAGGAGGAAATGTTTGCTGAGGTGGCTGGAGATGGAGATTTTGCGATCAAAGAGGGAAAGGAGGAGGGAGATGAGTTTGATTCGGATTTTGGGAGTACGAGTGAGAGCGGGGAGGATGAGGATGAAGGCGAGAAGGAGATCAGGGAGGAGGAGAAGGAAGAGAGAAGGGTATGTCTCTTGCTGGTCTCATCTGTGATGTGGTTTGCTGATGGATAACAGGCGAAGAGAGCAAAGAACCAGTTCACCCCTTTCGTCAAAACGACGAAAACGAAACAGCAGAGGCTCATCAAATCGGTACTTAAGCGTTCTCAGTCCTCAGCAACTCCAACACCGGATGGGGAGGGGACTGGTACTGAGGATGGGGAGGAGCGGCCGAGGAAGAAGCAGAAAGTGGCCTTCGCCGCTGGTGGCGATGTGGACGATGGGGAAGGAACTGAAACCTTGAGTGGGGCTGCTGAGTGGGAGGATGGGCGGAGGACCAAGAGCACTAGAACGGCGGCCCTGAAGTACATCAATGAGGTGGAAGCTAGGGCGGAAAAGGAAAAGGAGCGACTGGTACGCCTCCCTTTTGTTCTCTTGCATATCCCCGTAGATGAACTGACACCGAACATAGGAGAAAATTCAAGAGCGCATGAGCAAATCGAAAGCTACGAAGCAAGCCACTAAAGTAAGAGCTTTGACACAAGCGGATCTAATAGCTCAAGCTCTCGAAATTGAAGAATTGAACAAAGCGTCATTGGTCGACTTCTACGCGCGTGAAGATGAGCGGAGGGAGTTGGAGCGAAAGAAGCAGAAGAGGACAGAGGTTGAAGGCTCTCGAATCGTCTGGAGAAGCTTCATCGATCCAGCCGCCGAACCGAGACGAGCTGCCATTGAGGAAGTTCGTGGTCCGAGACTCAAGAACCTCAGCACACCTGCCCTGACGACGGCTGTTGGACAGTCCCCAAATTTTGGAGGCAGTAGAAACGTAATCATCCTCAGAGATTTCACTGGCTCTAAAACGCAAGAAATGACCGCTGTCTTTGGTGATCATTCCGACTGGGGAGCCGGAGCCAAACCAGGTCCCAATCGTGCAAGGGTCGTGCCACCAGGTTCGTCCACAATTCTCTTATTTGTAAGCGGGTTTAACAGGTGTTCTGCAGTTCGAAAGGCTGCTATATGCGCAATAACCGGTACTCCTGCCAGATACAAAGATCCTCTCACTGGCCTTCCTTACTCTTCCATACAATCGTATCAGACAATTCGAGCGTTATCCCAACACCAATTTGCCTGGTCAATCGATCTGAACACCTACACTGGTCGTTATGGAGAAGGTCTCAGAGATGAAGTGGGACCACCAGCGATGAATGACGCTCCACCTGAATACTACATCTCGCGCACACGTACGGAAAGCCAGGACGGTGTTGTCGTTGCATCAGCTTCTAGGTTGGACGAGGGGAAGAAGGAGAAGGAAGATAAATCTAAGAAAAAGAAGGAAGGCTCTAAGAAGCGGTCACGGCCGAGAACGTCGACTGTGAAAGAGGGAGGAAGCGCGAAGAGGAGGAAGAAAAATGAACTCGGTGAAGAAGGGAAGGAAGGATCGCAAAAGCCTCAAATTGTCGAGAAGCAACATCCTCGAACTGGAGCCCCATCACCCGCCGCTCCACATCAATCTTCCCAATCAAACGGTCAAGAATCAACTATAGCAATACCTCCGGATCCTGTAAACTCTGATCCTTCGTCACCTTCTGTACTGGCTCCAGCTCCCAAGATACCCACTGTTTCGCAACCTCCGACAAAGGCCCAAGTCAGTTCACACCATGGCCGTGTAGATCCTCCTTCTAGCGACCTTTCAAACCGTCCACCGCCTCCAGCTGCTCTGGTTGAAGCAGTGGTTCCACCTGTTGCACCCTCTGGTTTGACACCAGCCACAGTTGCAGCTTCCTCGTCAGGACAATCGCCAGTCTCGCAACCTACGGGAGGCACAGCTAACGTAGCTTCAGCGATCGATTCTAATGTGCAGCCTTCTGGGTCTTCCCTACCCATCGACGCCACAACCGTTCTTCCCGAAACTATTGTCCAGACTGAACTCGAATGCGTTGACGGCGACATTCCCATCGTGGATTTCAAGTCAAATGTACCACCAGATCCACCAACGATTCTCAGTTCCACAGAATCAGTTCCACATCCGAAGAATCAGGTCGCGAACGTATCGATGGCCCAACCAGTTTCTTCAGCTGTTCAGGAAACTGGCCTCTAGTCCTTCGTTCTCCTTTTCACTCCATGACCTCCCAGACTGGTCATTTTACCTCAGACATCTGCAATGGCATTACCTGTATGCAGAAATGATACTTCCCTACGATCCTTTGCCAACATTGTCATAATCACCGATTGAGGATTCGGAAAAGGTCCCTTCCAGTGTAAGAGGTATACGAGGACCATGCTTACACAAAGTAATCGGGCACTGTTTCTGTGGGAGTAAGCAGGTCATGCTTCAGTCGACCAAGTCGGCTGCATTCTCACTGCCTGCGCGACAAAATATTGTCTTCATTCTACTCTCCGACTGCACCTTTGTGGAATCATGCTTTGACCTAACGCGGTTTAGCGATGATTGCACAGAGAATTCACGACAATGCAATTAGGGTATTCCAGGAGACTAACATTATACCGCTCCTCAGTCCACAATTAGACGCACTATTGCAAATAGGATATTGATGATTACTCCGAGCACGATACCATTCTGCCATCACACTTCAGCTCCAGCGGATGTACACTGAAAAGAAAATACGTACCTGCAGTCGAGTGGAGAAGATACCGTGTCTGAAGAAAAGTATGGGGAGGAAAGGTATGAAAAAGCCAAGTGTTGAGCCCCAAAGAATGGATGTATACGCTCCTTGCGAAGTTTCCTGATTCAGATCTTGATTGGAAGAGAAAGAATCTAGCCATTGTTCCTCTACACAAGGAGTAAGTTAGAAGCAGCATCAATTCAGTAAGAACAATGACAAACCTAAAGCTCGGGCCGTTTCCTCATCATCTTCGGCTGCCCCATCTAACCCATTCTTTAAGATTAGCGAAATTAAAGCGGATAAGGATAACCTGCCTATCTCCTGCCCTCGGGCCCTTCTGAAATCTCGCCGCATACTATCAATATCTTCTTCAGAAAAACCCGCTTCCCGCAATCGGTCAAACCCAAGCATAGGCGGTATTTGTTGTCCATCCCGTTCTCGCCGCTCCAGTTCCTCAGTGGCGCGCTCTGTATCTTCTCCGACAACTCCTTCAGCCAAAGCCGCATTGATCTCAGACGGAGACATCTTTTCTCCGATAGAACAATGCAACCATATAGTTTCTTCCGCTTGCTGCACCGACTCTTTCCCTTTCCCTTTTTTCTTCCCTTTTCCACTTGACGGGTCTCGGTCTTCGTTAGGGGGAATACCCAGCCATGTCGAGACGTTGTCCGTTGTTGCATTGACAGCATTGACGATTGTAGATGAGGAGCCAAGCTTGGTGTTGTGGTGTGAAAGGAGCGAAGATGTCCATGTTACAAGATGTATTGCGTCGGAAAGGATACGCCCATGATGGATGAGACGTAGGTTATAATGCTGCAAGGCAGGACGAAGGAGACGAATCTGCAACAGAACAAAGAGTCAATACTGGGCAATATGTCAATGCAGTGAGCTTTGAATGCAGAGCTTTGGGAAATATGAAACTTCCCCAAACGTCAACACCATACACAGCTCAAGTGCCAAGGCAGGGCTGCCACTCTAACAAAGCAGCAAGCAGCAACCTCCGCTCCCATGGACTACCGGGATAATAACAGTATGACGAGAACCTTACCCGCCGCTTCACATCCCTAACCCTTTCCTTAGCTCCCACCCAGAGATCCAACACATCGTCTGGAGGCTTGGTGTTCTCACTTCCATCTGCTTCAACAATCCCAGCAAAGCGAATATTGAACGAAAGTCCTTGAGAGTCGCTAGGTGAAGGTGTTCGAATAGGAGAAGGCGTGTACTGTGATTGGGAGGAAGACATTGCCTTTCTTTCTCTGCCTCAGTGTCCGTCGTGGAAGTTTCGCATCTTCTAAATGCGGAGTACCAGCGCAAACAAGGTAAACAAGAATGTGAAGGACGAAGCGTGGTGAAGAATGGGATGGAACAATTCAAGAGGAGATGAGGATGAAATATCAAATATCTTGGAATGTATCGGTGCAGCAGAAAGAATTAAATTCTTAGCTCGGTTTTTGAGGGTGTGAGCAAACTTCTCTGTGAGTTTCTTGTTTCATCGAGGCGTTGGGATCAGGTCAAGAATGCAAACCTTCGGTCCTTCACACACATACTTGTTATAATTACTATACTTGAATTATGCATTATTTGTGCGTGAAAGCAGAACACCAGTTTATGTCAATTAGTGTATGTCACGTGACCGACATCGGAAACCTGAGACAAGCTCAGTACGCCAGACCAAATAATTTGTGTGACTTGTAGAAGAAGGCGCTACATCTTATCTCTATCATTGACTAGACTTCTCGATCTGAGAGTGTCCTAAGCGCTCCCTTGCCCGAATATGATGCCTACATTTGTAGGTGATTAATTTTGCCTTCAGCGCGTCAACTGGCCGGGATAACACCTGTCTGGACGAGGCCAACCTCTGAAACGCGCTGTCCTTTCTGCTATTCTTTATCAATTTTTTTGAGAACTTTCAAACTGTCGTCTCTCCAACATCTCCAAGAAGAAAGGGGTTCTGTTGTACAAAATCCAGAGCGACACTGTCAGTGTTTCGTCATATCTTGTGTTTTGTGTTCTATATTCTTCACGATACCAAAAGAAAAGGGGTCTTTACGGTGCCTATGACCTGCATTGCACGGATCGAAGCCTTGGGTACCGATCTGAGGGGCAGGGCATCAACGCAATAATGCCCTCAGGAGACGTTGAAGGTAGTCTCCTGATTCCCCTCTTTCAATATCCATTCCGTGAAAGTGGAAGTGCACACGAAATCGGGTGTATCACCGAACCTTCTTCTTCCTTGGACTCTTTCGCAAAAAATCCTTGTTTGTTGATCGCGTGGTCCAGTGTAGCTTGCCCAATTTGGCGTCAGGATCCTCGGCACCAATCTCCTTAATCTGAGCCGTGATCATTACTTCCTTGCACCGTCAGATCCTGATTCTCCTCGAGAGTGTTGCTGACGCGAAGCAACATAAACGGAGGACGCGAGCCTCTTCCATTCAGGATCATTCAGAACTACACAATCTGACCGTCAGGCCAGTTACGAGCATCATGGAGGCCTCCAGCTGTGCTGGGAACCTGGCCACTCAAGATCTCTTCCTACGCATTTCTTTGTTTTTTTTGTCAAAGAACCATTGTCGATTTTGTCCATTTCTCGTCCTCAACGGACAATGATTACGCCGGCTTTGAAAAATAATGTCCCGAAGGAAGCAGCCGTGTGCAGAGCCACACCCGTGCTTTTGTGTCAGCGTGCAATCAACACTCAGCAATTCAACTTAAGAAGTAGATCTTGAATTCCTTTTGTGAATAGTCGCATTTAACCCTGAGGTCAGGTTATGGTGACGGTAGTCCTTCGATTCTGGAGCTGAGAATGCCAAAGTATTGGGTACGTATGGCTGCGAGATATAAAGGGAGCTGTCACAACCTTCGGTGTGCTTCACTCAAGGGTTCTTCAAACTCAAACATCTTTGCCAGGGATGAACGAGACAGACGAAATTTATATCTGGAAAACGGGGATGGGAAAGTTGTATTCAGTCCAAGACTTTACCGCGCGCCATGGGTGCAGTTCAGCTGAGGACGTTTTAGTCGGTAGGCAGCTCAAGAGCTCGTTGATTTTACTTTGACGCTTTGCTCGAAGTCTTTCCTGCAGGTACAGTAGTCGAGCGCAGTTGTAACTCAACTTCATTTCTTTTTGTGAAGGCTCATACCGACGCGTATTGGACGCTAATGGGACCGAGTACTTCCCGTCAACGAAAGATGGCTTACTGTGGCTTCGAGGTAAGCCATCAACGTATCGATGCTCTTCTCCTAATCCCTTTCTCTGTTATTCTCATTCGGTCGCCCTATTTACGAAATATTCGCCTAGGCCAATCGTAAGTCTCTGACAACATCGACCAGCTTGGCTCAACTCACTGAACTTGCAGTTGCATCTGTCAAATCTTTGACATGGAGAACAAATGTGAGCGGTCGGCCAATTTGCTCTTTTCCCTCAATAATGGTGTGGAAAGACAAAAGACCTGCAGTCATCAGAAAGCACTTTATTTCTTGCAAGATCCGAGCTGAACTATTCGGCGGCCAGAACGACCCGATCGCGACGTGTTGTTTATTATGGGAAAAGATGTGAAACCCGTCATCAGAGGTCGATATATAATATAAGCGTTCGGTCGCAGTGTACGTGTATCATATGAAACCGTTGTGTCGATGTGTACTTCCTCAAAAGTATCGTAAATCCAGTGGGTAATACTCCAGTGGGGAATTGGTTGCTCACGCTATATCCCAATTACCTGGAATTGGAAAGTCGAGTGAAGTAGAGAGGAGCATTGGAATACTTTTAGACGTGAAGATCCTACAGCATCATGAGAAGCCAACGAGAACCAACTTCTTTCTCACTTCGTAACGCTTCCTTCAGATTCCCCATCATCACCCACAGATTCGCCTCCAACAACTCCATCCCTAAATAACTAGCTCCTGGCGTCCAAAGTCCTATTTATCACCTCTATTCTCGTAAGTCAAGCTCAAAAGTGGGCAGGAGAGAACCGTGCAGAAGAGAGCGCATTTCGGCGACAGAATCTGGAGCAGCGCTTCGTAACATATAGTCGTTGATTGTGGTAGTCCTGGATTGATCGGAAAGAGTGTTGGGAACGCTCCAATTTTGGGTACGGGTGAAGGAGAGGTTGGGTTGGACACCCGAATCCTGGGAGCATTGCTGACGCAATAGAATGAGTAAAGTAAAACGACAAGGGGAGTGATGCTCACCTCGTGAGGATTTATTGACACGTTCTGTATCTTCTCCAGAGCTGCCTCAGCCACCTTCCGCTTCACCTCCTGCACCTTACCTTAGCTCTCCCACCTACCTTCTAGAAGTTCTCGCTTTCCTCATTGACTGAACGATTCCAGCAAAACATACTCAAAAAGGTCCTTGAGTCGATGGGTGAAGGAGCACGAATTGGAGAAGGTGTACTGGGGTTCGCACAAGTTCACATTTGCTGAAGCTTCGCATCTCCAAAATGCCAAAGGAAGACGCAAACTTACGCAAACTAACGCGAACAACCATGACATGGAGAAGGGAATAGTCGGAAGAGAGGATGGGAACAGTTTGGTCAGTCTGGGTGGGAGAAGGCAGTATATCCTTAGCTTGGGCCTGAGATATCGATGAGAAACCAGTAAGTTTTTACTTATTTGACGAAGTGCTGGATCGTAGTTGCAAACTTCAGATTTCAAAATTCGTATCTCTATTGAGCTCGCAGGAATAGTGATATACTCCGACTATGTAATATGTGATGCTGTCAAGAAAGCTAGGGAACAGTTTACGTCAATTGAAGGATGTCACGTGACGGTCATGAATCTGACCTAAGACTATGATCCGAATGCCTTCAACGAGCAGCCTAATCATACTATGCAACTCGTAGAAGAAGTGATGTGGACTGGTACACTAGCGCCGTCATTAACTGGAGTTAGCGATCCTGATTGTGTGGACGGAAGTGCTTACATGCTTAGACTTTATTTTTTGTGCTTCTTCGCGCTTGCGTGAAGTTGACATTGTAAACAAATAATTGCAGCTCCAAAGCGCCGACTGACTGTAATGACAGCTGGATCATACCCCTTTGAAACGGCTCGCTGTCATTTCGATTAATGTAATTTCATTCCCAGCAGTTTCTACACTTTCGAAGATGCACGAACCCTATCAGAAGATGCAAATACCACCTATAATAAGTCTTTTTTTGCCCCGTACTCATCCCAAGACTGGAGAAAGGGCTATCTTTTTGGTTGCGCTGGCTGGAATTGGGTCCATTCGGCGTGATGTGCTTCGATCCGAGGAGGAACAGCGCAGGCAGTAATGCCCTAGTAATGCCTTCCAGAGGCATTGAAGTAGGATAGTCTTTAGATTGTTCACTTACAGTGCATGGTGAAAGTGTTGTGAAAATGTGGGCATCGCCTAACCTTCTTCCTTGACCCCTTCACCCTTCACCAAAGAATACTTGTGATCGGGTGATCCACGTTGATGGGCGTAACCTGCGCAATTTTGGCGTCAGTATCTAATCGGCGCCAACCTCCTTAATCTGGTCCTGATCGATGTTCCCTTGTACCCTCAGATTTTCATTAAGCCCGATGTACTGCTGAGAAAAGTAAGATAGACGGACTATGCGAAAGGCTCCCTACTGGTCTTCCACCATTCACAATCGCGAATTCTGATCGGCGACCTAGTTGGTGTCTGGAGATTTCGAGCTTTGCTGCGACTATGACATTCAAGCCTTCTTCCCGTCTTCCTCCCTGTTTTTTTAATAAGTGACTACTCTCTCTTTGGTCGATTTCTCGTCCCTAACGGACCATGATTGCAGTTTCTTTGGAAACAAATCTCCCGAAGGAAAGACCCGTAGCTGAGCCACACCCGCTCTTTCGTACCTTAGTGCAGTCAACTCACTTCTTGATTCAACTGAAGATTTTGATCTGCCTTGAATTTCTGTGTGAGGCCCCAGAACCTCCCATCTTAACCCTGACGGACCTGACGTCTGACACTACTTTGTGTCTTCGAAGTTTCGGGAACAAAGAATGTCAGTGTTGGTTGGGTATGTTTGGTGACAAAATAAAAAGGCAGCTGTCAGAAGCCTCAGCCTGCTTCGCCCCTTTAGACTTGCCTTCGAGACGCCTTTGCTAGAGGATGAACGAGACAGACGAAGTTTATGTCTGGAAAACAGGGATGGGCAAGTTGTATTCTGCCGAAGACTTTACAGCACGTCATGGATGTAGTTCCCCTGAGGACATTTTGATCGGTAAGGACCTCACAAACTCTTTAAATTCATTTTCACGTTTCCTCGAAGTCTTTCCTGCAGGTACTGTGGTCTTACTGCAATTTAACTCGACCTCATGCCGTTTGTGAAGGCTCTTACCGACGGGTATTGGACGAGAATGGAACCGAGTACTTTCCTTCAACGAGAGATGGCTTACTCTGGCTTCGAGGTAAGCTCCTCCTAAATTCGTTCACTGCCTTTCGTTCCGTTCACGCACCAAATTTTGCTGCCAGGTCAATCGTACGTGCCAACAGCTTAAAGAACCTTGGTTCACGGCGACTTTGTAGCTGCATTTGTCAAAGTTTTGACATGGAGAACAAATGTGAGAGTTCGGTCCTTCCGCGTTTTCCCTTCGAACTAATGGCCTGGACAGACAAACGACCTGCAGTCATCAGAAAGCACTTTATTTCTTGCAGGAGCCGAGCGGAACAGTTCGGTCAAAACGACCCGATCGCGATGTGTTGTTTATTGTGGGAAAAGATGTGAAACCCCAATCATATCCGCCTGAATTCTTTTGTCAGCGGCCGATATTAGTGTTTGGATTTTGGGTGTAGTGTAACATGTATCTGGAACCGGTGAGTGCCGGTCTGTACTTTCTCAAAGTATGTTGTAGATGTAGAGGGTAATCGATGGCTCATGTTTATCTCAAATGCAGGAATTAGTACGAATTTGAGTGAAGTAGTGAGGTGCATTAGAGTACTTTTTAGATAGGAATGGCTCTACAGCATTATGAGAAGCCCATTAGAACCAACTTCTCTTTTCTCTCACATCATAACGCTTCCCTCTAATTCCCCAGATTCCCCAATTATTCTTTATCATCACCCTCGGATCTGCCTCCAACACCTCCCATTTCTCACTCCTAAAATAATTCTCTCCAGGCGTCAAAAGCCACTCATACTCACCTTCCACCCCATCCGTCGTCTCCATCGCTCGCAGGTCACGCTCAACGTCGGCAGGAGAGAAACCGGTGCAAAATAGGGCACATTTTGTTGAAAGGATCTTAAGCAACGCGTCGTGCCATACAGTCGTTGATTGTGGCGGTCCTGGATCGATCGGAAGGAGTGTTGGGGACGCTCCAATTTCGGGTACGGCCGAAGGAGGAGGTTGAGTTGGAAACCCGAATCCCGGGGAGAAAGCAAAGAAGACATCGCTGATGCAAGGGTTGGTAAAATAAATGCAACAAGGAGTAGCACTCACTGGTAAGGATCAAAGGGCTCAAAAATTTGGTGAACCTCTTCGTAGGTACAACGAAGACTGGTAAGCGTGATGTCTGTGCTCAAAATTCTCGTCCAGCTAGGCACGCCGAAGTATCCCTTCCCTTCTGAATCATTTTGTTCGTGCTTCACTAATCCAACTCCGGGGTTCTTCGGTGGAGGTGGGACGTGTGATTCCGGACCAACAAAAAAGATGTGAAAAGGAACATTTGGAAACATGTACGAAATCTGGCGGACAAGTGCAGCAGGAAGCGTCGACTCTGCTCGTGCGCCAACGACGAAGACTCGTATGGGAAGCAGTGGTTTTTTGAGCGTTGGTTTCTCCCCTAATGGGGGATGCAATGCTATTCGGAGTGCTGCTAAGGAGCGAACACCTTCAGTGGTGAGCCGCCGATTGCGCGTTGTATAAGGACTGAATTGGTGAAGGACGCTCGCGATGGTGAGAGGATAGGTGAGAATTTTGGAGACGTGCCGCCGCGAGCGGTCATTATCTATAGACTTGAAATGACGAGTGTAGAAATATACATCCCAGTTTGCTAACGAGACAACCTCGTCGTAAGGCTGCTCGCCTATTCTCTCCTTCAGCACTGACCAACCTCCATTGCAATATGTGAAGCTTACCAGGCATATCGAACTCATCCACATTTCTCCCGCTCCGTAAGTCATGCTCATCCTCATTAATCTCCCTCAGCTGCCAACAATACCGCTCCCTATCCTCGTCCTCTTCCCACATTTCCTGACTGGCATGAGTTGGGAAACCGCAATCTGGACAGTCAAAAGCAACGTGTTTCTGAACCCCATACTTCTCTAACGAGACCGGACATAATGCGAGTCGTTTGATTCGCTCCGCCTTCGCTCGCATTGCTGGTATTGGCGACTTGGCCAGGACATGGAATAAATCATCCTGCTCGATAATTGGTTTTGGCGGAGGAGGCTTCTGAGGTTGTGCACGTCGTTTGAAGAAGCTAAAGATGGTCCGTGCCTGCCCCGGAGGCTTGAATGGACTGAAAGGCGAGCGTAACACGAGCATGAGTGAAGAAATTCATGGCGAATTGTCGCACGTGAGGTAGCGGAACCAAAGCACGCCAGGTATTGTTTGCCATGAATACCAGGACAGTCAAGTCGCTCGTCTATCAGACGACTCAGAAAACATCCATTTTATTGCAGGGGAGAGTCCCGCGCCAGTCGTCCGAGACCCACGAAAAGAGTGTACCGAATTATAAACAACTTGAACCAGAATGGGAGGGCAATCCATATTGTAGGTCCAACTGAGGAGTACTTCGAGGAAATTTGACTGTTGTTTAGTACGAATGATTGCGAGTCCTTTGCGTCCATGCATTCTCACGAAACGGAAACACCCTACCTCCCTCATGCTACGATTTTCGGCGGCGCATGACGAGACAGCTAGCGAAGGAACGCGGCTGGCCACAATGCGCTTAGTTCCTACGCGAATACTTCTAGAGGGCCGCCCCACTCGCAAAGGACGTGGAGCATGGCTTATATGCCGTAAGGAAGCTGTCGAAGCGATGTGCCGCAAAGGGTGTAAGTGTTCTCCAGTAGAACGTGGTGGTTGACAGAATTAATCAACTTGCGCAGGGTTTCTTCATTGGAAACTGCTCGAAACGCAAAAGATGGAGAAAAACTCCAATCTCGTTGAACCGGAAGCGTCAAGATTAATCAAGCAGATTCAATCTCAACTTGTCCGACGAATTTGGCAGGAACTTGAAGCCCTAGCTGAGAAAAGAGGGAAAGTCCTGTGGTATGAAAAGTCACAAGCTAACAATGATAGTATGTGTTGTACTTCATTAAATCCATCCGGCGCTGATTTGTATATCCTACTTTGTTCCGAAGAAGAGCCTATAGAGCAAACATCGTTGGATCTTGTCGACTTACTCAATCGCTCCGACTTAGACTCGATCCTTAAAGCTGATGACGGTTGTCTTCTGTCACGACCACAAGGCTGCATCATTCTTCTAGACTCGCCAATGCCGTCAAATTTGTTGTCAATTCCAGAAGAAGATGAAGCATTTTCTACTATCCTCAACCATACACCGGTCTACTCCTTCCCTTACCTTCTCTCCCATTCATCCACCGTTTTCCCACCATCCACTCCCGCTCCAGAAACCGCACGAACCATGGACCTGTTTCGACAGCTTACTCACAGTCAACAGGAGTGGGATGGTACAGCAGTGGTAGTGAAGTTCCATATGCGAACAGTTGAATTGTTGCAGTCGCTTTGGAGGACGAGGCTGTGGCTCGGAGAGGGATGGGGCCATGCCGATGGATTGGGGATTGGAGAGTGGAAGAGTAAGAACCCGCCCGATATGATTCCAAAGATTATAGGATAGATTGTCGTCAACCAAAGTTCGTTACACGGACAAGATCATCACGCAGAGTGATCTTAAACCGTCACCAGTATAGAGTGAGGATCTTTCCCCTGAGACCTGCCCCTGCTCAATAGCAATACTCTTGCTGAGATGAAGTGGGAAGTGCTTTTGTGCACATCCGTGACTCATGATCGCGTAACAACCTTCACGCTCACAATTCACCTTCACGCTCACAATTCACCGCAATGGAATTGCAAATCGGAGACATTTGGCCATAAAGCTTGGGAGCCCGTCAAAGGCGCTTGCAGGGTTTTATCAACTTTAACCCAAGATGAAGAAAGGTGACGCAGCAACAATCCCATTTGCGGCAGAGAATCCAAGCAAGCGCCATGAAAGGCCTGCATGGAAATTCATAGCTGCAATGCTTCTCGCCTTTTTCTCTTTCAAATTCCTGGTTGCCCGCCATCCACCTCAATCACTTCACCATGTTATGAGTCGCGAAGGTGGCTTTCGTCCGCAGGTGCAAGAGACCCATGGAATGGTTCCCCGCGCTCCAAAGTGGGCACCTTGCTTCGATCACCCTACAGAGCTTCCCTGGGAGTGTGCTACCATTGCTGTACCCATGAATCACTTCAATTTGAGCGATGAAAGGAGCTTTACGATTGCTCTGAGCAAAATTCCTGCTAGCAAAGACAAAGTGAAGAAGGGAACTGTGTTCACCAATCCCGGAGGGCCAGGCAAGTATCTCGCTCTCTTGACTCGTAGAGTTATCTTGTTGACCATGGCTCATAGGTGGAAGCGGAACGGCACAAAATCAAGGCAAAAGTGGTCCAGGACTCTATCGCATCCTGCAAGGAGAATACGATCTAGTAGGGTTTGTCTGATCGCACTCAATCCTACTCACATCCCCAGCTTACACTTTGTCAGGTTCGACCCTCGTGGTATCAACTTGACTAGTCCCGCAGTTTCTTGTTTCGAGAATCAGCTAGAGCAATATCTCTTCGACTTGGGTTCCTTGTCATTCAACATTCCTGCGAACCTTTCTCTTCTCCGGGATGGTCACCTCGAAAGCCAAGTCGCCATTTCGCGAGCGGGTATTGAAGCTGCCAACAGAAAATGCGTGGAGCAGGTGGGAGAACACTTGAAATATGTTTCGACTGCAGACGTAATCCGTGACATCCATTGGATGAGCCGAGCTCTCGACGGGGACGACGCGAAGATGTGATTTTCCTGTTTCTTTCTCCATCAAGTCTCATGCTGGTGTGTAGCAACTTCTTTGGCACGAGCTACGGTACAATCGTCGGGCAGTATCTCACAATGATGACACCTCCCGAAAAATGTGAGCGTTGCTTCCAGTCTTTCACCTGCTGTGTTAACTTCTTTTGTTAGTGGGGAAGGTAGTGATTGATGGAGTGGTAGAGTAATCATTCTTACTTTGGGTATCTGCGACGACCTTGTTTAGGCTGATCTATGATGCCTGCAGTGCGGAACTTTGGCTCGAATATGGCATCAATATCTTCAAGCAGGGTTTAGATGACAATAACAAAGGTTCGCAAAGCGTCCACTTGTTTGCCATTCTAACGTCGCTCAGTATTTGGAGCCTTCGCTCAAAGCTGTCTCGACGTTGGGGAAGAATGTGCACTTTCAAAGCATTTCCAGACTGTCGACGATATTCTCGCAGCAATGGACTCTCTCATCGACTCCCTTTACCTTTCTCCCATTCCTCTTGACCATCCGGCGCTTCCGTCATTATCGTTCCAAGCTGGCAATCTGCGTTTAGCGTACAACGCAATGGCATACTCCATCACGAGTTGGAAAGCATTTGCTGGTCATATCGAGGATGCGTTATTTAAATCAAACTTCTCCGGCCTACCTGTAGGACAACCCATCAATTTGACAGAGGCTGCCTTGAAACCAGCGCAATCTGAACGGGCAGGGTCCGTGATATCTACCTTCGAATCCTCACTAAGTGTTATGAACAGGTCTGCGATTTTCTGTGCGGATGCCAAGCAGTGGGATTTGCCCAAGCTCACGCCTCGAGAGTGGACCAAGGCAGCAATGTGGGGTCTTGAAACATACACGTCAAGAGTTGGAGAGTTCCTCTCTGCCCTTGACCATTGCGACCTCTGGGACATCAAATTTGAAAACAGGTTTGTTTTCCACTCCTTCGTAAGTCGCCTTTTCACTGTGAAACATAGATATGATCGGGGTTTCAAACTGGAAAATGGGACGTTGGAAACACCCATACTTATTCTCAGTCAACTGTATGATCCTGTAAGCATTTTTTGCCGACATGTCATTCCGATTACCAACCGTTCTCATATTAGGTCACCCCCCTTGTACACGCCACGGACGCTTTGCAACGATTTGGTGACAACTCTCGACTGGTTGTCCAATCGGATGGTTATGGGCACTGTGCCATGTGTGCCTCCTTGTCCACCAACAACAAAGACAAAACTAACTGGTTTCTTCGCGACACAGAGGACAAGCCTCTTTGTGCACGGCTAAGATCCTCCGCGACTATTATGTTAATGGGATAGTCCCAGCAGAGAGCTATACACGATGTCAGGTCGACCAAAAGCCATTCTTGCCTTGGAACGACACCCAAGCGGTACTTCAGCATCTCGACATCAGTGCAACTAACACCGAAGACTTCGCGGAGGCGGTCTCTCTGCTGGAAGGTTTGGCGATGATGGGAGAAGGCATGAGGGATCAGCGAACAGGGTTAGGTTTATAGTCTTAAAATCTACTCAGTGTTGGATGGGGGTCATGCACTAGTTTGGTCAAATGTAGCGAGGAAAGTAAGCAAGACTAATCATATTCCCATATCGATATACAAAGTAACAACTAAATATCAGTCTGACAAAAGACAGGGAAACATGACACATGAAAACGAAAACCGAGAAGCGAAGTCAAACACAGCAGACAGAAACGGTTTAGGACCTCTCGCCCCTCAACCTCCTGGCCAACTGGATGTCCTTGGGCTGGATAGTGACACGCTTCGCATGGATAGCTATGATAACGTGTTAGCAAAATTGAAATTGGGGATGTACAAGATTGGAGACGAACCAGCCAAGTTAGTGTCTTCAAACAAGGAGACGAGGTAAGCTTCAGCGGATTCCTGAAGAGCACCGATAGCGGAAGATTGGAACCGAAGATCAGTCTTGAAATCCTGAGCGATTTCTCTGACGAGTCTTTGGAACTATACAGCAAACGATAAGTCAACCTCCCGAAACCCGTCGTGGAAGAAGTTACGTACAGGCAACTTCCTGATCAACAACTCGGTGGATTTCTGGTACCTCCTGATTTCACGGAGAGCGACCGTTCCAGGCTTATACCTGTGAGGCTTCTTGACACCACCGGTTTGTGGAGCGGACTTCCTGGCGACTTTGGTGGCGAGTTGCTTTCGGGGAGCTTTTCCTCCGGTAGACTTTCTGGCAGTTTGCTGTTTCGACGAATCATCAGTAAGCGTTCTGGTTCCAAGCCGCAAGTTGAATGGTCACAGTGCCTCGATCTCGATACCATCATACCATGACTCAAACAAGTGTTGGCAAGTCACGTGGAAGGAACATATATCTATGAAGTACCATTATCTCTGGTACCATCACTCATTGAGCGCTCGACAGAGTCACATACTCCAGTTAAACGTTTTACGCCATAAACGACGCGAATGGGCAAGGGTGTACACGTGAACGCACAAGTGTTCCCTGATGCTTCAGCATCAAACTGTTTTGTGGCCAGCCAAAATTAACAAACAAGATGTTTGAGGAGTAGCATCTGAGTAAAGGAGGCTGCAGGTGTGCAAGGAGCCATATTCTGGCTTTGGGGTGCGAAAAAAAAATCGAAAGTGATGAAACAACATAAATGACTATTTCTTCTTTTTCGCTCTTTCGAGGATGATGTGATGATGTAAAGTGTCGAGGACTCACCTTAGTTCTAGCCATGGTTGTTGTTTATTATGAGGTTGTTATTGGATGAGGTTGTGGTTGATCGATTGTTTGGGTGGCAAACGATGTGAAGGAGGAGGTGGTGGTTGTTGCGGGGTTTGGTTTTCCTTGGTCGTTCTGGTGGAAAGGGAAAGGAAATCTACCTCGAAAGGTGCGGCCTTTTATGGGTTCTGAAATCTCGCTTCCGACGGCGTCCCAGGTGCCGATGGCACCGCGCCATTTTGGGACCGTCACGGTTTCCAAATGGGCTTCAAACTGGCCCTCAAAAAGCCCTCGAATTTTTTGGTTGGTGTTGACAATGTGTACTGCGGATAGTAGGACCGTGACTCAAAGGCCCTAACCCTACTACTCGGTGACACAAACAGACCCCAAAACGTCTTTCCCACCAGTTTCTCAGTTACTTGAGTTTTCCCTTCCGGATTCTGTATATCTGGATGATCATCCCTGCAAAGCAGCTGGTTGCAAGTCATGAAAGACGTTGTACGAAGATGCAAACCGGTGCAGCCGCGTCGGTCTGTTTGGACCCCCAGGAGCTTCAGTGATGACCATACTATTGAAATGATGGGAAGATGTCCTGGGAACGGGAACGGTACACACGCACTAATAAGATACGGGAACTGTGAAACTCGGACCACCGACCGAGTACTTCAGTCGTTTAGGTCTGACTGACTTTCCTCCCATTTAGATAGCTGCTTCGTCCAAGTCCAAAAGTCGGCCAGAAATCAGTCCTTTCTTTCCTTTTCTTCCTTTAGCAGTATACATCTGTGCCGCGAAGGACAGCTCGTGTCCGTCGTCTCCATCTCCAGAGGTTGTCGAAGCTTCGTTCAGTATGTCAAGATCCACTCCAAACGCGCTTCACAATCTGCACCACAACCAACAGCTCACTCGAACTGGCTACACGCCATCGAATCCGCCACCCAAGCACCCGCCATCCCCAAACATGAACCCTCCTTCAAAGCACTCCCTCCAGACGTCCGCCATCCAACCTTCTCCTAAAATCCCTCGAAATAGAGAAGCGGCTGCTTTCACGACTCCTCCTCTCTCACGAGCCAGCAGCTTCTCTTTAGATCTTAGATATGGCCCCAATGGCTCTCCCATCCACGATCCTTCTAAAGCTTTCTTCAATCCACGAGAAGGCATCAATATGTCTCCTTCTGTCCCTTCTTCCGTTTCCGGGAGCTCCCTCTGTGGAAGTCCTGCAAGTCGTCCTGCCTCAACTACAGCCTCTCCGGCGGTCTCTCGGATTGAAGCGTTCAAAACAAGCGGTTTATCCTGCGAACTCCTCAGGCTGGACACCACCGCGTCGATTCCAATTTTGATGGACATCGACCGCGAAGGATTTGGAGTTGGATTGGGATTACAGGAGGAATTCATTTTCGGAGCTAGTGGGGATGAAAGGAGATGTCCCGAAGATGAACGGCTTGGTAAGTCTTCCACCCTCATATCCTGGATTCCATTTTGTCTAAGCACACCCCGTCTCATGATTGTCGTCAGGTCGAAACCGTCTTCCTTCCTCACAAAGCAACGATTCTTTACTCTCTCGACTTGCGCCATCTACCTCTTATGAATCGTTACATATTCCCTCTCGTCGACGACTTTCCGATGCGAGCACCGATACTTTTGGCGTGATGCGAGGAGGAGCGACACGAACTATAACGCGGCTATCGGATGTTTTTGAGCTAGACGAAAACCGCTCCTTTTCTCGCCTGGATCTGTATCCCAACCAAGAGCTGGATCCAACGAATCCATTGGCGCCAGATAACGCTTCAGTCGCTTCTGCCTTCACCGTCTCTGCCTATTTTAACGACGCCGCCGGGTCTCTTCCTAAAATCAAGGAAAGCGCTTATCAACTCGATCCGGGAGATGTGTCCGTCGACACCTTGCGAGGTGATCAGCCGAGTAACTTAGAAACTCCTTTGCCCAGAACACCAACCCCGGTCAAAGGGCAGGGTGGATTGAACGCTCGTGTACTTCTCGCCACTCCTCCGCGCTCCTCTTCAGCTGCGAACTACCTATGTCTAGATCCTGATTGTATTGATGGACCTTCCACACCTCTGGCAGCGAAGACGAATAGTCGGCATCTTCAACTAACACGGCCGAGGACAGCCAACACTCTCGAAGCTGCTCGCGACTTTACATCCACTTCTCATTCCAGGAAGTGCCCTGGCACTCTGACAGTCATCAAGCCCACGAACATAAAACGACCGAAGACAGCTGATGCGCATGTTGGAGCTCAGATGGGAAGGTCAGAAGGGTGGAGCAACAAGGAGAGTTCGTTCCTTGCTAGCGGTGTGGTGACGCCAAAGCGACCTCAAACGTCTTCTGATCAGCCCTTGACGACCTTACAATATCGCCAGAAATTCCCGCTAAAACTTGAATTACAGACTTCGAGCTCCTTGCTCAAGAACGGAATCTCTCACAAAACTCTGCTTTCTCCCGCTGCGGCATTGGCATCGCCAGTATCTCGAACTCCGTCTCCAGCTGGGGACCGTCGACGGATGCATTTCACCGTTAATGGGATGGACTTCGATGGAAGGCGAATCCCTCTGGCGCTCGAGTGCTACTGTATACGTCTTAGAATCGATCAAGAAGGTTTTCGTGAGATCAATCCGGTCATGAAGTTCACACGCTGGGACGCATCTTTGAACAAGCTCGAGTTCAAGTCCGACCAAGCCGCGTTCCCTTTCCATTCTACAGGTCAAAGCGCTCCAGTTTTAAGAAAGCTTCTTTCGGGTTCTGGAATTGAAGTTGGATATGATGCTGGGGAGGAGAAGGACTTTTTGAGTACTCAAGCGGCTTTGGGTGTGAAGGAGAATGGCGTTTGGGTGGTGGAAGGTGTCGAAAGCATCAACAAGCAGAAGTATACGTGGAGTTTTGCATACGAGGTGAACGATAGGTTCAGTCTCATGGGGAAGTTGATGGTCAATGAAAAGGTAGGGTTCTCTCGCGGCTTCTGTACCTCTACTGATCTTGTTGCAGAGCTTTCGGCCTTTGGTCTTCTGTTGTGATCCTCAGATCCTTGTATTGTCAAATGCGAAGCCCGTGAGTTTGTTCGCTTCGACAGGCTACAAGTTGTTAATACTTCAAATAGTCCCGCCTCTTTCATTCCTTAAAGAAGTCAGTCCAGTCGAAGTTTGAAGCTGTGCGCCTCGATTCGCCGATGTCGCGCAAGTTCGCAAATTTTGGGTCTTCCAAGGAGTCCTTGCGACCACTTTATCCTTCGCTCCCAGATACTCCATCTTCTCAAGTGATGCCACCAGAGTATCAACTTCCTTCTCGTCCGAGAACTCCTCGCTCCCTCCCGCGCAACTCCCTCTCCTCATCCAACTCTTCATCTTCTGGGTCGAAGAAGGAATCTTTCGATAAAACAACTCCTACACTTCAATCGCTGATAATGCAGACTCCACCTCAAACTCCATCCCGCGGCGCAGCTGGATGGATTCGCCGGCCAGCAACAGCGGATTCTTCGAGGAGACGCTCTAGGACGTCGAGTGGACACCATTCCCTTAGCCTTGGAGCGATCACTGGCAGAAGAGGCCGCAGTGGGAGCGACGCGCTCGTGCCCATTCCTCCGTTGCCGTTCGAGAGTGGCACTCCTGTGAATTTTCTCGCACATCCTTCTGTGGGGCAAAGTCCCAATCACATCAAAGAGAAGAAGTCGAGGAGGTTTTCGAACAAGGCAAAAACAGATTTCCGATCCGACTTCTACATGAAGGTTTGAAGCATAGTCTTTTTCATCCAATCTCTCGTTCATCACGCCACGCATCACAAGTTGTTGTCCTAATTGGTTCTCTCTAGTCATTGGTAGACACCAGTTGGTATGTTTGAGTTTCTCACGGACAGTTCTTCAATGTTTTCAATACGCGTTTCGAGCCTCAATTTGGCGAATCGTTGTCATTGTAGCGCACATATGTATTCTAGTTTTGCCAGTTCACAGATCGTCCTTCCATCTTTGGGACTGCCTCATCCCATGGTCCTCGAATTTCACTGTCGTTTCACCATAAATGTCCCTTCCCTACCTTGATGAAGGAGTTTGAATGGACTCACTTTTTGTGCTTCATGACATTCATAAGACCAAGCGGGGCTCCAAAAGTCAAGCCGAAAAAAGACAGTAGATAAATCCACATTGACGATGACGAAATTCTCCCCAGCATATACGTTGCAGCTAGCATGAGAGAAACTCCGAGTAAAATTTGTCCTTTTGCCTATGCCCCCATTGTCATCTATTCCTCTTTTCTCAAACCGAATTGAAGTCTTACAGGAAGCTCCCTTCTCCAACCAGGAAACAGACCAAACCAGACAACAGAAAAGAGCATAAACGCGAAAACCTGCTCAGCTGCTTCCAACCTGCTCGCTAGCACTGTTGATGCTGAAATCGCAGCGGATAACGAGAGCGGAGCTGGAAATTTGAGAGAAGGATGCTCCTTGATCTCCTTGATACTATTGGGGAGAGTGTAATTTGCCAAGACTGCGTTCGTTAGAAAGAGGATTGCAGCGAGCGCCCATATTGAATCAGAAGTGGTAGCCGCCGTAAGCGTTCGTAGTGCAGGAGATAAAAGGTAAAGCATCACGACGAGCAGAACGGGCGAGGGTGACAAGGGAGGAGCACGAAGTACCGAAGGCATACACACGAGGGATAGGAGCAAGAGGAGGTGTGTAGGTCGCAGGTATGCAGTGTACAGGTGGATAAATAAGCAGACGAAAATGATTATGCTGGAGAAGTGTTGGGTTACAGGTAACGTGGAGTAAATGAGTAAAGACAATGACGGCGCCTCGTAGTTTTCTATCCTATTTTAGCGCCATTGTTTAGACAAAGGACGTAAGAATACCATTTCTATGCAGCTCATTTAGGAAGGTAGCATCAGAATAGTTGTCTGGATAGTCCTGCTTCTCCCAAAGAATCTTCTGCCAGGGCTTTCGTCTGGATTTCATTCCAGGATAAGCTCGAAACCTTGCGCCTCCTCGATGAGCAGCAGGTTTACCAAGGACTTTCGATAGGAGGAATGGTTCGCTTGACAAATTTGGGTGGATCGAGTGAGTGTTTGCTGGAGTGGCAACGAGTTCATTGGAATGCAGACACGTGATGGATCAAACTAGTATTTTTTGTTTAGAATTTCTGTATTACCAATGATCTAAAGGGTATACTTCTATTCATGCACAAATATACAACATCATAAGTCTGTCCTCTCGCCTCCACCATGCGCTACACGCCCAAAAGCCTCTTCTAGCCCTTAAAACAGGAAACATTAATGGAGACGACTCAGACAGGAAGAGAAAGCGTACGTGTTTTAAACTTGCCTTCCACTTTCTGAGGAAGGACAATAGAATACTCGACAAAGAGGTCGCCATGTGATGCTGACGCGTGAGCCTCCATCGTATGATGAACTGGCATCCCTTCGCCGTGAACGATTTGGACAAAGCCTGGCTGTGTCACTTCCGTGCGCCGAAGGAGAATTTCGTGGCCGTCTAGATGTGTGATATTTCTTGAAAACCCTAGTAACGCCTTGAAGACATCATCAGCCGAAGTTGAGGACAGAGCAAAATCAGAAACCTACCTCATCCAAGCTTAAAGCTTCACGCCAATACAATCCAGTCTCTTTCCTCATGAAGCCACCGTCCATCTTCTTACTTCTCACCCTCACAACAACGTCTCCTGCATCCCAATCGGGATTCTCATCCGCCTCGCCTTCGAACACGACTTCCGATCCTTCCGGCAGACCACGGTCAACATTAAGGGTGAGCTTGTTGCTGGTTTGGACGAGGCGGTGCCCACGACAAACCGGGCAGAGATGTGAAATGGTCCTCCCACGACCTCCACACTTGTCGCATTGCATCTGCATAGACTGAAATATGCCTGGACCAAGTTGGTGTCGAATCAATCGAACTCCTTTCCCGTCGCAATGAGGACAGGTCTTGATATCCGTAGGTTTCCGCGCTCCAGACCCGTCACATTGATGGCAGATCGTTTTGCGTGAGATTTCGAACTACAAGCAGACTATGTCAGCAAACTTTGCAGAAAAAGGGTAGGAAAGAGCCCACGTCTAGTGATTTTCCAGCATACATATCCTTCAAATCCACCTCAATATCGGCCACAACGCTTGGCCCAGTCCTTCTCTGAGGATGTCCGCCACCGCCAAATCCACCGCCACCAAAAAAGCGCGAGAACACGTCGAAGGGATCGTGGAAGCCGTGATGACCCCCGCCTTGTGAATGTTGCTTGAGGCCTTCCTCTCCATATTTGTCATATATTTGACGTTGTTCAGGATCGGAAAGGATTTCATAAGCTGTGTCAAAGCACTGTTAGACGCCACTGATGCAAAATGGACCCTACGTGCTCACCTTGAGAAACTTCGATGAACTTCTTCTCCGCTTCTTTATCATCTGGATTTTTGTCAGGGTGATACTTTCGAGACAGTTTCT
This sequence comes from Atractiella rhizophila, assembly GCA_021432655.1. Lineage (NCBI taxonomy): Eukaryota > Fungi > Basidiomycota > Atractiellomycetes > Atractiellales > Hoehnelomycetaceae > Atractiella > Atractiella rhizophila. Next base: position 24,876 of record MU271374.1, read on the forward strand.
TTATGTGCAAAGTATATTAGCTGAATTGGTCAAGCTAAAGAAAGGCCACATACGCGGTAACGGGCCTTGATATCTTTCTCGTCAGCGGTCTTGGTGAGTCCCAACACTTTGTAATAATCGATGGCCAAGGCAAAAGACAGTGAAAATAGGAGGAGCAATGCTCGAAGGAGTGACGAGGCGGCCATGATTGCAATGGTCTTCAACGTACAACAGACTTTCGCGAAGAGGACACGTCGGAGGGTTGAAGTACAGTTCAGAGTAGGGTTAGGGCGAGTGAGGAGCAAAAAATTTACAAGCAACGATCGGCATAGGAAGCAGCAATTTTCATGGCAGCAGAAGGAGAGGATCAGGTGTTGGCGCTTGCATCGAGTTCGGTTCCTTCGTAAGTATCTGCCTTTTCAAAATTTGTGAAATGTGATGGTCTTTGCAGGACTTCGAAGTTATCAACTCCGCACACCATTTCACTGCCATTGCTGGCCATTTTTGATCATTCAGAGGTGCATTTGCCATCGACTGCTCAGGATCCCGTGTGAGTGGTTACACCGTACTGAATTCACTCACTGACTGGGAATTCTGGACACAGTGCGTTTGAACAAGCTTTGCTCTCGAACTCGCAAACTATTGTGCAAGCACTCGTTGGCTCTATCTTCTCCCGCCCCCTTGTCTCTTCCCTTTCCGCAAACTCGGGTGAAATTCCCACAGCCATCTCCAGTTTGAACAAAACCTCGCTCGAACCACTTGTCACTCTGCCCCCTGCGTCTGATTTGGAGTATGGTTTGATTCCTCGAGCAAAGCGGTTACCGTCTGCTAAACCACTAACTAAGTGGGAGAAATTCGCGAAGAAGAAAGGCATTGGCGCGAAGAATAAGGGCAAAAAGGTGTGGGATGAGGAAAAGGGAGAATGGCGGGATCGTTGGGGTTATGGCAAGTGGAAGGGTGCTAGAGGAATGGGCGAGGACGGCAAGGGATTGGCGGACGATTGGGTGGTTGAAGTGAAAGGGAACGAAGGTTCGTGTTCTCCTATTTCATGTTAATTGGTCCATCAACGTAGAAGCAGATCCCTCATACAATCCACGCGCTCAGTCGAAGAAAGAGTCAAAGTTACGCAAAGGGAAGAACGAAAAGCAGCAATTGGCGAACATCGCTAGAGCTCAAGCTGAGACCAGTGGACCGACCCCTCAAGAAAAACGGAAGACGGAGCTGGAACGGAAAATTGGACAAGTATCCCGCTCCACGACTGCCATGGGGAAATTTGCGGAAGCAGGAGAAGTGGGACGAGCAAAGGGAGAGCGCCGCAAAGTAAGATCTCGCTTTTTCTTTAATCAAGTTGGATCTAATGTGGTGACAGTTCGAGCCAAATGTTACATCTGGAGGAGAGAAGGAAGAGCGGAATAAGCAACTGGAGATTTTGAACAAGCTTGGGAAGCCTGGTTCTGGGACGACATCGAAGAAACGGAAGGCAGAGGAGATGGGAGGTGCAGAGTTGAACGTGAGGAAGGCTATCAGGACTTTGAATGGTGAGAGAAAAGCTGCGAAAGATGCGTCAGCAAAGACTGGTGGAGGGAAAAGGGGGAAGGGAAAACGTTGAGTTTAACGACACTTCCCTCAGAGTGCAATCTTATTATGACTGTGTGACACTATTACATTGCAGCCCGCACAAAGCTTGGTGGGACTTTAGAAAAGACAAGCGAAGTAGATGACGATGCTTGACAAGGATCAGCGCTCGTTACCAGGATTCTGGGACTATTCGCCACGTGCTATGTTGCTATGCGTACAACATTCAACAATCTGTCCTGTGCTTCCTCTCGCCTGATTTTCAAGCTCAACACCCGACCAAACCTCGCGCTGGTTCGACCATCAACCTCTGGCCTTCAGCCCAAAACTGCTCTTGAAGTAGTCCTTCACTCTTTTATCCAACTCTCCCCGAGCCATATACCCTTACCACCCTCCGCGAATCTCGTCGAAAAGACCCAGTATCTGGCCATTGATTGGCCCCTCATTTAGACGCAGAGCTCAGCTCCCGAGATTAGGCCTGGGCGTGTACGGCGACTTTTCAGGCAATGAATCTTCGCCGTACCATCAATAACATTGGAACCCGATTCTTTTCAGTTTTCGCACTCGCTACTTGCTTGGGATGGGAGGGAGTGAGCGCTCAGAGCATCAATGGGCAGTTTTTCACTCCCGGCCTTGTCATCGTTGACGCTCCAGCGGCAGGGAATCCAACAACTGGTGCGTGTTCTCTCTGTGCATCAAAAAAAGGGCCGTGTTTGAGACTCGAAACAGTTGGTTCGACAATGCCAATTGCGATAGACATCAGCGGAGACGGCTTGCTCCCTTTTCCTCCCCCTTCCCCTATCGCTTCGAACGACCTTCCAACAGCCATTTTGTCCCTCGATTTGTACCTCGTCTCCTCCAAAAACAATGTCAATGTTACTGTCTCGGAAGGTACTGGCTTGTTGGAACAAGAAAGTGGAAGCACAGTCAAGCATCTGAATTACCGAGTGCCAGATTGTTTACCTGCAGGAGATTATAATGTCTGTGTCCTTCAACTGAAGCAAGATTGGTCTTGACAGCGCTGACGTGTAGTTGACATTTTACGAAGTTGACCGCATCAACCAGGAGACTTTTTTTGCCATTTGTGAGTTGTGTATCGTGGAAAATATTGTTGCTAACTTATTTATTTATAGACGCCATCCCAGTCTCCATCAATCGTCCATCACAAGCGAATGGAACGAACTGCACAGGCACCGTCGAAGTTCGCCCCGCCGAAAAGCAGCCACAGGACGACAACCGAAGTCCTCAACAGCCATTCTCTGGTCCTGGTCAAACCAATTTCCCGATCTCAACATCCGGAGCTACAACGCAGGGCTACACTACGCTCACGTATGCCATAGCTTCTTCAGCCCTTGTGCTGCTCTTCGCTGAGTTCATTTTGTAGTACCGAAGTTCAATACATGACCACCATCTTTATCCCCACCACAACACAGTCGAGCGGCATTGAGATCGTAGTGAATGTCCCTCAACCAACTGTGATTATTTCAGAAGTCTGTATTCTGCAATTCGCTCGAGATACCGATTGGGCTGAGGCTTAACATTCCAGGTTACTGTTGCTGTTCCGACCAATTCAATGGGACAGATGACAAGTGATCCGGAGGATATGGTGAATCAAGGAGATTTCGGAGTACCTATTATCGACTCTGCTGCTCCATCACGGACAATGGTTAGTTTGCTGCCCCCCTCTTTCTCTTTAGCTGTTGGTTTCTGCATGTGGTTCCTCCTATGAAGTGTTGTACTCCGAGCAGCGATATATCGATCACAAGTTCCTTGGTTGAGAAACATTAGATTGTACTCAAGGAACGGTAAGCAGCTGAGCAGAAAATAGTATGCAGAAGCTAGGCGAAAAGCCACTGCGCAAAACTGGCCACTTGTGCATTTGCAAACCTGCCTTTAGAGTTTACCCAAATCCTATCTAAATACTTCATATTCCGTCCGCTCCGCAGTAAACATTGATATACAGTTTGCAGAATCATCACAACTTCCTTGCATGGAAGTCTAGATTGTAAGTTACTGCTTGAGCCATGCTCTCTGCCTAGAATTGGACATGAGACATATGTTTGCCGACAGTCGATACGACAAAACGGGTGAAAGCGTATGAAAGCGTGTCCCATGCAATCGTCCAAATTGTTCCCATGGCGGGACGATGTGATATTTCCCATCATATGGTTCAGCCCCTTTTCATGGCGGGAGGCTTCCTCCAACTCTTCGCTTCGTGAACCACCCAAGACGACCATCAATCGTGCTACCTCTACCAGGCTGAGGCGTCAAGCCTGCCTTGTGATACACCTCATTCTTTGCCATCTTTACGCTATTCTATAACCTGCTTTTTCCACTCTATACATTATGTCGAACACAGGTATTCTCTTCCATCCAAGCCCTCACAGTGGGATGCACGGTTTGGGAATCAACTTCAATCCTTCTCCTTCTCCTCCAGAGCAAATTCTGCATACCGTTCCTCCCATGGTTGATCCTGCCCAGAAATGCGACTTCCTCCCACCACCGAATGATGGTGGCGCTGACGAACTACCGCCACATGGCTTCTCGACAGATTTTGATGGAACAAATGGAGGTTTCAGGCTAATCGTAGAGGACGTACAAGGAAACGACTTTCTCGATCCACTCGCGCCGCAATACGCTCACTTCCCTCCTTCTCCAACTGAATCCACCGAATCTGGTATCTCAGTTCCCATTTCTCTTCAATCATGTTCCGCCACCTCAGCGAGTTCCCTCCATCGAAGACGCGAGCAATTAGATGGCATTCTGCGTCACACTCAGAGCCTCAATACTCTCTCCCAGTACTTGCCAGCGACCCAAATGGACCAACAAAGCATCTTGAACTACCTTGCTCAATCTTTTGGCGTGTCTCCATTTGAACAACAGCATCATGGTGGGAAGCAAGATCAACGGTTGCGTCCACTCGTCAAATCCGCACCGGCTGAACGAACTGCCTTCCCTTCTAGCGCCTCATTGCACCTCCCACCTCTTCCAGCGGCGTCTGCATTGTCCCCTGCCTACTCTGATCATTGCACTAATCGACGGCCGTCCCGTGTTCCTCCTTTGCTTCTCGATAGAGCAGCGAGTGCACAAAACGGTGTTCCCTTGGCGATAGCAAGAACGAGGAGTCGATCAGCGGAGGAGGCCAACGTCCGTCATATCTCTCATATACAACCCTTGCATGGAATCCCAGAAGCGACTAAGATGGAGGAGTTTGGGTCGTTTGATACTTCGAGGGATGCGATGAGGAGGTCTGACTGCGATGGAATGGGAGTGGGCATGAGGTTCAGCGTGACAACGGGGCAGAGGAATTTGCAGACCGGATCGAAGTTTTCGGAATTGTTTGCAGAGGAACCTTCTCCTCTGTCTCTCCCGCCGGGTCTAGTGCTTCCTCCTGGTCTAAACCTCAAGAACTTGCCCGCGAAAACCCAAGCGGTCCTTCCTCGTTCTGCTACCTCTCCGGATCTCCACCGCGGTGGCACCTTACTGTCTTCAGGAGCAAGATCAAGCAAAGAGCTTTCGCGTCTCCTCGTCGGCGGGAAACGGTCTAACATTGCGGCTGTCGTTGCTTCCACAGCTTCGGCTTCCTCCGTCTCCTCTTCTTCCCTCTATTCTCCTTCATCTAGTACCGCCCCTTCTTCTTCTTCGACTGCTCCATCCTCGCACCATCAGCATCAGACTCGACAAGTGAAGAATGAGGTTTACGCACAGCCAACTTTGGAACAGGCAAGGCCCAATCCTAGAGTTTCTGTGGATCTGATGCTCCAATCTGAGCTTGTGGTGGAAGGTGGAATCCTGAAAGGGACGTTGCAGGTGAAAGTGAATACTTTGAAAAATGGAGAGAAAATCAAAGTTGGCTGTCTCAAAGTCAGACTAGTGGGTTTCGAAGGTCCGTTTCTCATTAAATGCTGCCTTTGGACACAGGCTGAAGTGTGATTCTACAGAACTTCCTGCATTAAAGACGAGGAATGTCTTCTATCACCACTCCGCATCTGTCGAGGACAAGTTTTCTCCAGTAACTGCTCCTGCAGATGAAGAAGGCTATCGCATTGTTCCTCCTGGAAACCTTTCGATTTCCGTTCGAGATCAGGCTTCCTCTGTCCAAAGGGGCGAAAGGGAGTTGGAAGGGAAAGCAAGGTGTAATTCGGTACATCGCTATTGGGTTCGTTTCATCTATTCAACTGTAACACGCAAATCTGGGGCTAATTTCCCAACAGGTCTATCAAGCTCAAAGCAGAAGATGGATCGGACAACGCTATTGCCCATTTCTACAGGGACGTGGACGTCTTACCTTATCTAAACCCTGCCCTTGTTCTTGCTCCTTCTTTCCAACCGATAACTTCCAAGATGGCGAAACCCGTCTTCATGGGAGGAAGCGGTAATGTCGAACTTACCGCCAGCTTGCACAGGTCTACATGGGTTGCTGGTCAGAAGTGTTATGTGGAAGTGACGGTTGCGAATAACAGCACGAGAAAGGTCCGTGACACCCACTCAGCTATGATTCATCCTCGTTTACCCGCTTGATTCGGTTACAGATTAAGACTTTGACAATTGCAGTCATTCGAACCACCTCGATTTTCAATGCGAGAACAGCGGATGGGAGTAGCTCGATGGATCCAGCGAATGACGCAGAGCTAGACTCGGTGAAGAAGAAAGTTGCAGAGAGCACTTTAGAGATGGGAAAGAAAGGTGCCAAAGGGAGCGTGACTGCAAAGGGAAGTTGGATCGGAGTTGAGAAGGGAGAGAAAAGGGATTTCCTTCATTCTATCATGCTACCCGTACGTTGTGTTCCTCTCCCTAACGAAGATTGTCGAACGTTTAATGACGAATGATTTTGGTGTGGACAGGCTGATGCTATTACGATGCCAAGGGGAAAGTACTTTGAGGTTAACTACAGCCTGAAAGTGACAGTCGGTGGATCGATGACTTCTGAGGTCTCAACCGAAATTCCTATCCGCATCATCAACTTTGTCTCTCTCGATCCACCTCCTGGGCACATTGGCGAGATCCCTTCCAAACGACTCGGAGCGATTTCCCGATGTTGGAGCATCGATGACCTCGCAAATCGAACAGAAGATACCATGGAAGGAAAGCCCTCCCGAGATACCTTGCGCCTGTCAGACCTCAACGAAAACTTTCGCTCCAATAGGCTTCTCAACAAGTCCAGCAGAGTCACATTTTCAGAGGATAGTTTTCGGATGGAGGCGAGAGAGAGAAGGATGAGGCATCAAATGTCGTTGGACGTTATTGGGGCAGCTATGGCTGGTTCGGCAAGAAAAATGGCCTTCATTCCTTCTCCTGGCAGAGAATCATCCCAACAATCTCAGCTGACTACACTTTCGCCTGTGGACTTAGAGGGTGCCTCCGAGGGAGAGGCGCCAGAGCTGTATGGAACAGAATTAGATTTTCTGCTTGGTGCGCCAGATAGCGATGTCGACGATCGCGTACCTCTTTCTATTACTCCCAAACCGTACTCCTCTCCTGTAGGCCCTCTCAGTGCTCCTGCTAGCCCGACGATATTCAGAAGACCGGTCATTTCCAACAAGGATCTGGCCGCCGCTCTATCGAATATTCTCTCGGATGATGACATTACACCTCAGAAGACTCCAATAAGTAATGATGAACATCGCCAGAGGGATCCAATGCGTTGCACTCCGAAGGACGACTTTCAACTAACTCAGACAACTCAGGAGGAAGACTCACAACAAGCAAAGTCCAGCTTGACGCGTTCAAAGGCAATCGGGAGCGCTTTGAAGAAGAGGAAACTACATTCCCTTCCTCGCCAAATGTCGCTTCCAGTCTTCCCCACGGCTGAAGGAGAACATAATACACCAATCAGGAGACACTATCTTGCTCCGGGACTGCGCGATTGTTCTCCTATGCCACAACTCTTGATGGATGAAGAACCTCCTCCGTTCGATTTAGAGGACGAATTGCTTTCATGCCTAGAAGAAGACTCCATGACGCACGCTTCATCGCCTTCTATGTATTCCAACAGTGCGACTGCTGTCTCCACCATCTCAAGGTCTACAACTGTTCCAGAATCTCTTGCGTCTAGTTCTTCCAGGAAGAGCATGTTGCCTATCAGCTCATCGGTTAGAATGCGGATCGCCGCTCTGGAATCCAACGCGGCGAAATCGAAGGCCTCATCTCCTACTCCTTCTCGGGTCAGAAGCATTCGCAGCTCTGCATCCAGTTCGTCACTGGCGTCAGCTACAACCTCGTCGTCTTTTAGGGTGCCAAAGGTCGTCTCCAGAGGGCAAACAATCAAGAGGTACAATGCTCCGCTTTTACAGTGATCGACGACGGATATCCTCTCCTTCTATTTCAATCCTTACTTTCTTACTTTCCTTCACAATTGAACGTTGAGAAGCTGGGTCACGTCATATCCTGATTGGTTGCTGTCGTAGTATGTACTGATCGAAGGAAATGAAGTGCATGAAATGCTTCAAGTTAAATAGAAGAAAGGCGAAAGAATCTGCTCTGCTACCTAGTACAAGAAAGTGAAATATCAAGTGTCCTGATCCCTTCCCAATATCTCCACATTCACTCAGCTTCACCAGAATTACAACGAATAAAAAGGATAATAATCACTGAATCACAGGTTACAAACTGGTACTATATCTCCTTTCTTTGGTTTTCGAAGACCATTCCGATGGGACAGCGTTTTCATCATCCGTCTCAAAATCATCCAACGTGACGCCCCCTACCAGTTCTTTCACCCATTCCATCCCCTTTTTCCTCCTCTCCAAAGTTTCATTGCTCATGATGACGCTTTTCGGTCTTGATTTGATGGTGGCTGCATCGCTATCCTTTGAACTTTTCTTCACGCTAGGCTTCGTAATGTTAGCCTTTTGAGATTGGGAGGCCATCACGCTCTCGATTTTGATGACGTTCGTTCCCGCCTGCCCTAGAGGTGGACTCGTCGGTCGAATCCGTATAGTAGGTGCATCATCTTCTTCGTCCAGGTTCGCGGCAACGGAGGAAGGACGAGAGACAGGACCAGTTGAACGTTTCAGTTTGCCAGTTGGACTGGAGGGACGTGAGGAGGAGGATGGATTTTTGAGCTTTGTTGAAGAAGCAACGGAAGAGGGACTCGAGGGACGGGATTTGGTCTCTGTTGTGGCAGACTTGGCAGACTTACGAGCCTTCAAGGCTGAAGTGGATTTGATGCTGGATACGAACCCTTCCTCTTGGCGCATTTTACTAAAGAGGATTAGTTCTATCGCTCTTGACAGCTGACTATAGAGAATGCACCTGTTTAGTTTGGGTAATGCATAGTTGATGGTGGTTCTAGCTCGCCGTGATTCCCTGAGAGGCGGTTGTGACTCCTGCGATGCCGTTTGTGCTTGGCCTGAAGACATAGTTTAAGTAATGAGACAATGAGGAAGGGAACATGTACCTTCTTCATTCACGACCTCCATTTCTTGGATTTGTTTCCTACTCCTTAGACTAGGATTTTTCACAATGCCCTCATCCACATTGCTCCTGTCTGAAAGGGTATCCTTATCTTCCACCTTGATTTTTCTTCCCTTTCTCTTCGGGGTCGTATAATCACCGTCGTCGGAATCGAGGTCCAGACCAGTTTGCAACTCGACTGACCTCCGCTTTTGCTTCCTGGCAGATTTGACCAAGGACTTCCTCACGAGTTCCTCGTCACTATCAACCTCATCATTCTCAGACGTTTCCGAATCCGATATCTCGTCCGCTTTCTCGCTAGCGCTCTCTAGATCGCTCAGTTCGCTGCTCTCCTCGCTTTCTGGTAATTTCACGAGGCGAGGGTCCATCCTTCTGTCTTTCTGCCTCTCTTTCTCCGTGATCGGGGCAGAGACAACTCTCTTGCCTTCCTCCCCATTCCGTCCTCCTCTCAGCGTGACGTTCGAAGGCAGGCAACCTGTGATTGTTGCGTTTGACTTTACTGATGGGGTGGCGGTGCGAGAAGTGAGGGTATCAGAGACGGAGGACCGACGAGGACGGACCGTCTTGGAGGTTGTTGTCAGCTTCTCCTGAGGCTGAGATACTTCTTCTTTATCTAAGATGCCGGGACTAAAGATGCCACTGAGTGAAGCTGGAGCATCTTCCAACATCTTCATTGGCGCAACATTGAACAGAGCGGACTGACGGCGCGTAGATCCTCTACGCGATACACTGTCAGAAGAGATAGAAGAGGTGGACGCTGCTCTTGGACGAGTGATGGGAGCTGAGGGAGGAGAAACCGGTCTAGTTGTCGGTGGAGGGGAAGGACTAGTAGAGATGGATCGGCGCGATGGTGTGGGTGATATTTGGAAAGCAGGCGACGGCTTGGTACTTTGGTGCACATGAGCGATTTCCAAACATGGACAGGAGGAAGTAGAACGCACGTTATCACTACAGACTCTCGCTCATCTGCTCCCTCTGCGCTGAAGCTCCTCTCTGTGATGGAGCCCAAACCCGGTAATACGCTTGCTCTCCGAACATTAGGGCCTAGAGAAGGTCGCGATAGGACGCGCGAGCGTGGTTGGGTCTCGGTAAGAGGCATTGGGACAGTGGAAAAAGATTCTTCAAGTACGTCTAGCAGTGCTTTTGTTTCCTGAGGTGTGCTGATAGTTGCGGCGCGTGGACGCACTTTCAGTTCGGGTGTAGGAATGGAAGAAGCCAGGGAAGAGAGTTGGGAAATGATTCCATGAAGGGACGACTGAAGCGCCTGGATCGAGCCCAACATTACCTTTCTGATCTCCAGTTCAAGGACAAGCAGACACGTACCTCCAGCGTCTTTCCACCTTCCGCCTCATTCCTCTCCCTCTCCCTCCTCAAAGCCTCCGCCAACGCGGCCACTTTGACCTCTAGTCTAAAATTTTCCCTTTTCAATCTGCCATTCGAGTCCCACAAATCTTCAATCTCCTTGATGAGTTCTGCTTTCTGGACCGTCAGCTGAGTGTTCTCCTTCAGCAACTCCGAATTTTTGTGAATGATGTTTCGATTTTGGGCGAGATGCTTCTTCTTAACTGTAGTCCAATAAAATAAGTATCAGTTGCTTCGACACGGGGAGGATTGAAGTGAGAGGAAGGAATTCGCACAGATTTCCATCGTCTCCAAAAGCTGTTGTTGTCCCGACGCGCCGCCGTTCGCGAGCGCCGACAGTCGTCGAGTGGTCGTCATATCCTCGTCCCCTTTACCTTTCCTTGCGTACCTTCAGGGCAGCCTTGAGACGCCAAATCCAATATGTCGTCGAGTGATACGGTTGTTTGTGATCCCTTTGTGATAGATTGACACCCTTCGCTGCGGAAGTGGTTCGCGTTTTGGCACGTGATTTTTGGGAGGTGTCCTTTGAGATTAATTGTCCCCTACTGTAATTGCTGCGTTGTCAATAATTGTTTTTGAACAACCCGTCAGGGAAGCAACTTCGTAAATATTCCCAAGTGGAGTACCCCCATGGCATCATTTAAGGTTCCCATCATGTGACTATGCGCAAACCTGCGCAAGCGCCAGCAGCACTGACCCACCTCCTCTCCCTCTCTCCACGCTCCGTCTCCGCCTCACTCCCTTCAATTACACCACAAGCAACTTTCGATACTTCCTCCGAAAACGGGGCCGCTTGACAACCACCAAAATCGACCGGATCTTCGAAGCTTCCTTCGACGACAACGAGGACGAAATTTGTGAGAGGAACAGGTTTTAGGATGTCCTCGTCAGCTTGGGATGGGTTGCAACAAGGTGTGTTGTCTCATATTCACGGAGAAAAGGACATAATTTCGTTTTGAATGGGGGAAAGGAGCTTTTTGTTGCAACCAGAAAATACTGCTAGAAAATGAAGGAACGACTGTGGAATGGATGAAAAGGTATGCACTTACGCTTATACTTACTTGAAATCACTGAATTTGGTGTAAAAGCTTTAATTCCCATCGAAATCACTTGAAATGACCGGGCGACGACGAATGGACTTTTGGCTCAGTCGAATCAACGCCCCTTGGATCGAAGTAGAATAGCACCAGGTGTAGCTGTAAGCCCTTTCCTATCTCTAACAGTTCGTAAATCTACATCGCGAATAGCCTAACGTACCTTAGCAGCGCTTTCTGACGCCTCCACCTCCAGCCCGCGATGACACCCTCTTTCGCCTCAATTGTCACCTACCTTCGACTACCCCACACGCTTTTCGCTCGCTTCGATCTCCCCCTCGAAGATGTGTAGACGAGTGGTTGATGTGTGACGAAACTCACTTGCAGAACAGTGGGAATGGAGGAGTTGCCGCGGATTTGGAGGACTGGATTGGAGGGAGCAAGTCATATGGTCATAAAATGTTCACAGATAAATGAGATAGTGGAAAACGATTTCTTTTATTTATTCTGACTTAAAAGTACAATTGAACATGAGGAGGCAACTCATAGAGTGCGCCGAAACTTTTCGACGACTAAGAAAATTCGCTTGGCAGCACTCGACTAGTGTTGGACACGGGGGAAGAGACGTCAACATGGTGAGAAACGAAGTGAACCTGTTCCAACAGTGGTTAGTACAGGAGAAAGGGACAGAGACGGAACGGGACATGCAGAAACATTGTACATACCTGTGACAATCCCGCCATACCATATCGTGCAGCACATATATGCACCTAGCATGGTGCAATCGTTCTGTTAGATTTTGGTGGCGATAAATTGAGTAGGGAGTTGCCACGAATGCTGGAAAGATGAAGGAAAGGGGATAGGAGCACGTGCCATTATCATTCAACCCGTGCCCAAATGACTGAAAGAGAGGACGAACTGTCTCCTATAAGCCCATAAACGCTGCCAGTACTCATATGCACCACCTAAGTACTCCCAATGCCGAGCACAACGCCTCGATTCGTCATTTGGTCAGACGCTGAGAGGGCGGGGTTCAAGCAGGTTGGGAGCGTTCGGAATGGGGATTTCGGCCTGAGGCATCATTTGGGGGGGTCGTACTAGAGGTGGGAATGATGCTACGAGCATCTTCAGCATGAAAATGAGGCGAGGGGAGCGGGACTGACCTGATTTTGGCGGTGATGATGGTGGGGAGGTGCCACTTCGCAAATTTTGGGCGGAATGAAGTCATATGATGCGGGAGAGGTTGGAATGAGTCTACGAGGCGAACTGGAGAGTGGTGGGCGTTTATTGAGGGTAGAAATAGGTCAAAGTTGTCGTTTCTGCATTCATGATCAGCTCAGAAAAAGAGAGACCAAAAAAGGTCGGAGAAATGGAGAACTCACTTCGTGTAGGACTTCCCCAAGCCTCTCATTCCCACCGAAGGCTCTCAATCATCGTCCAGATCATCGTCGGCAACTGTTGAAAGAGTTCCACTGGTCATAGAGGAAAGTGGAGGATGCAGGTTGCGCATTGCGCGCGATGCGCGCCCTGCGACCATGGCATCATCTGGGGGGGTCATACTAGGTAAGTGACTTCGTAAGACATGGAAGACACAACTTTTGAGGTGTCACCACAGTTGGAGGAAGTAAATGGGAAATGCATTAACCATCCTCGACCCAGCATCCCCAAAGAACAGGTCAAGTCGAACTCTATCAATTGAACAATAGGCCAGTGAAGAGAAGGATGTACTCTGAACAGAAATGAGAAGGAGAAATAAAACACCATCAGGACCTTAATCGCCATAATTTTTCACCTTAAATATTCGCACAGAAAGGACGAATCAATCAGATCAACCGGCACCTGCCACTCTCACAACCACACGTCATCCATCCACCTCACAGACCGCTCCGATTCGAATCCTTTACTCCACCTTCTTGGCCGCTGCCTTTGATGCTGCAGATTTCTTGTAGGTCTTCCTGTAGAACGCCTGCATTTTGCGTCATCAGCAAGGCAAGATCACACAAGAGGAAGGGAGACGCACAATGAAAAGGAAGAGGTAGCTGGTAAGGAGTACGCATCCAATAACAGCTGCAGCTTCCGAACCGGAGCACGATCCCATAGTGGGCATCCTGGGGAAGTACTCGGCGGTGAAGTAAGAGTAGGAGGCGAAATAGACGATGAACAGGTCGATGACGAATTGAGAGATTTGCAGGGTGGTAAGGTACTTCTTCCACCAAATTTTGTAACCCGCCGACGCCATGAAGTAGTAGTAGTCTAAAATAGTGTCAATAAAATAAAGAGGAAGGAGGTACAACGTACACATCAGAACATGCACAAGGAGGTTAGCGGTAATGACGACCCATGAGACGGAGGTTTTACCGTTAAGCTGAGTCCAGCAAAGGATCATGGTGGCGGAGTGGTGGAAGACATGGAGGAATGCTGGCATCCCATTCTCTCGGTCAGGCTCGACATTCCGATAGCAAAAGAGAAAGACAAACCGAGGGGCTTCTTCTTCACGACCAAGAAAAAGGTGTCGACGAACTCCCAGTACTTGAAGACATAGTTGATCATGTAGAAAAATTCCATCCTCTGACATCATTTTCTTCAGAACTACAAGCCAAAGCGTAGAAGGAGAAGACACACAGGAGTCCAAGCGGCAATATGGCAAATACCGAAGAAAAATCCATGCTTGTACACAATGGGTACAATCTATTCCCGCACAGAAGGAAACGTCGGTAAAACTCCGGTGGCCAGTTGAGGGTAGTAGAATGGGCACGTACCTCTTCAAGCATGAGGGCGAGCAATAGACCACTTCCTGTGCTCAACAAGAAGTTGTGAAGCATGAAAAGAGGCTTGAGTTCTATCAGTTCGTCCCCGCAATTCATTAATCAACTCCTCCCATTACAGCAGGATAAGAGGGAAACGCACGCATAGCCTTCCTATCTTCCATCACCTTCTGGCCAAAGTACAGAATGGCCAGATAACCAAACATAGCGGGCCATACTGTCCCTGGAGTGGAGAGGGGAGTAAGACCGGGTTGCCATGATGTGTAATGTTTGGGGAGGGTGATGGGAATGTGAGAAAGAGCCTCGTAAATCATTTTAAAAGTCTATAAGCCACGAAAAGAGGGTGAATTATTGGCTGCTGAAGAGAAAAACCACAAAAGGGAAAGCTGGGGCGAGATGCTGGTGGTTGAAAAGAAAAGGACTTCGGAGCTTCGCGCGGTCGGCAACAAGCGACCGAGTTTCAACAAGCAACCAACCCAACCCAGCCATCTTGTCGACATGGCGAGTGGTAATGAGATATTCTTACCTCGAGAAGTACGTGCTGATAGGAGGGGAGCACCTGATTGCTGAAAATGGAACAATTCGTGAGATCCCTGTTAGTAAAGGTTGGGGACTTGCAACTTTTTGGGGCCGAAATTGCCATCACTATTTGACTTGACATTGAATATCATAAACGTATACCTTGGGGAATGTCAAAGGTTACCGTCAACGTTCCATAAATTTCTGAGATTGAGAGTGCGACCTTGTGCGGACACAGTACCCCTCCACATGAGGCAGAGATCAACTTGACACCTGGCAGTACGTCTGAGGCAAAGAAGCCTCCAACAAGTTTCCTTGTATTTTTAAAGGTTCTAGCCGGGCGACATTTCATTGATTCATTATGAACTGACCCAGAGATGGAGCCATCCTGATAGAGGAAGAAGCTGCAGTCCAAATTCTTCTAGCAGTAAGCGAGCAGCAAATGCTGTGCTGAATCAGTAACTGAGCCTGCAGTTTATTTAGATCTGCAGATATTACAATGCACTTAATGCTCCTTGGTGTTCTTTCTCAGCCATTCCTTCGTGTCCATCACTGAAATACCTCTCTTCACGTTGTATGTTTGTTCCTTCTCCCAAGAGACCCCTCTTCCCAGTGCGAACACAGCTCTGTATTTCTTCATCTGGTTTCCTGAATCTTTTCTCAATTCCTCCATCAGCCAATCAACTGTCCACTCCTCCTTCTCCCAGTTCCCAGACTCCTGTTCCAACATCTCTGCCAGTCTGTGGTACAGGATAGTATCTCCCGAGGTATATACGACAGTGTTTCTCACTCTCGGCTCCTCGAAAACCACCTCAGCGGTAATCTTTCCTATGTCCTCCGGTGTAGTGACCGTCACTCCATTCTCCCAACTTCCAAGAGCGCGAACAACTTTCTTTTCGAAGTCGACGATCCCGAATGCAGGTTCGAAGAGAAAAGAAGTGAACATTCCGGTGGAGACGATGACCCATTCCGTCCTGGATTGCGAACGAAGGAGGTCACGAACGTCCAACTGCTCGTCAAAGAGATCTTGGGGACTACCGCGTCCGATGACATCGTAATCGACACCGAATTGCCACGGAAAGTAGCGGGGTACTCCCGCCTCCAAAACTGACTTTGCCAGTTTGAGCTGTATACCAGGTCCGCCCACAAAGCCTGTACAGGAAATAATGGTATCGAAGGGGGAAAAGACTGATGCGAGAGCGGATTGAGAGGCAGTTGAGATATCCTCTCGAACAATGGAGACTTCAGAAGGGATGGACGTCGTGGACGTGGGGCGGAGGAGGACAGAGAGCTTGATTGCGGCAGAAGGCTTTCGAGAGAGAAGTGATTTGAGAATTGCAGAGCCAAGCTCTCCTGCTCCAAGAACTAGAATATTTTGATTCAACGACATATTCTTTCTAATCTCCTCTTCAGTTCTCACTTGCAATGAATTTGAGAAATTGGCGAACACTATTTTGAATATTCAGAGACAGTTGTGAGTGGAACTCAAGTCGCAAGTACTTATACTCTAAGATCAAAAGTACTCCTTCTTGGATGCAGGTCTTAAGTAACTCTAGCGTACAGCAGGTAATCGTAAGCTTAGGTAGCTTACCAAGCCTGATGTGGAGGTGGTTCCACGTCTAAGTGGAGGTTCTGAGACGGGACGCTTTGTGGGCTTGCCTTCGAACAGTAGTAGGAAATGGAGCGAGTTACTAGCTGGACGAGAAGTCACAGTGTGCCAGTGGTGGTAGATTTGGAACTGTCAACAGTGACGGAGAGGTAATGAAAGTCCCGCATAATGACGATATTCCATTATTACTCCTGAACTGACAAAGCTAGCGCACTACCTCCACCCCTTTCGTCCCCCAATAAATCGCTCTCCTAGGCTCTTCTGCTACGACTAAGGAGTTACGCGTTTCCGTCGCGTCTGTTCCGATTTCAAGAGCGAAATGATGCGTTGAGAGATTGGCATAATGTTTTGTCGCGTCGTAGCTGCCAACATATCAGCTGTGGCGGAAGTCTAGACAGGGGGAGTTGCTCACTCTGAATGCGAAGCAGCAACACGGGTTGCATCCGCGTAGAGTTGTCCGAGCCTATAATTGGAAGTATCAGTTCTGAGGATTCATCGGGGCAAAAGAAGCGAACTCACTCGTAGTTGATATCTTCTTTGTGCATCAGCTCTACAATACCCTCGATGAGAGAAATTGCATCCTTCCCACTGATGCTATCACTGATCCAGCTCCCCAAACGTCCTTTCAGAGTCTGAATCGTGACGAGCCGTTCGTCTGAGAGTTTCGATTCGCTTGTCGAGAGGGAACATGTGCGACACGAACACGTAAAACCGTACATTGCCTGCAAATATCGTCTACAGTTTCTGAGAATTAGCCTCCTCTGATTCCCCCGACGCTCAAGAAAAATATAACCTACTGTCGCTCATCTCGCACCTTTTTCGAGTCCCAATAAGACAAAAATACCTCTTGCCCCTCTGCGAGCCTTTTGACGACTCTAATCTCTTGCTTATTTACGCTCTCGTTCCAGTGGTACACTGCGTTGGCGCTCCCTGCACACGCGTGGTTTATCCTGGCTATGGTAGGGAAGAGTGACGTTTTTCCAGCAGCTTGCATTGCGTTCGTCTATCGCTGCTCTCATCAGCCATCCTCTTCTCATTTCCTATGGACAGGGGGAAATGTTCAACGAACCTGGAGGATCCCAAGAAGAGAAGGCAACTCTTTGTGCCCTTCCCACGCATTCGAAAGCTCCATTACCTTGAGTTGGTCCGCGGAGGACAGGACATCGAATTGTCCTTGGACGAATTGCTCCGCTTGGGAAGGAGAGAGCCCCTGGGCTTCGGAACTGGAAAATGAAATGATAGGCGTCTCACTCATCAGTAATGTACCTGCTTCGATAGCACGGGAAGCCACGACTCCCATCCCACCTCCGCGGTCCTGCATCGCTACGATTATGTAGGGAGTATCGGAAACGATTGAACTGCCTGGGCGGGCTGTATGAGACACCAGAGTCGACAGTTGGAGGAAGACGGAGGGTATGGAACTCGGAGCGTAGATGGAGAGGCAGAGGAGTAACAGTAGCAGCAGGGAACTGAGATAGAGTCGTGTTGTGCCTTCGTGAAGACTGTTCGAAGGCGAGCCATATCGCAACCGAGCGTCGTTTGAAGATCCGGAGGTACTGGTGTTCTTACTTGGTCGCTTCTTCAGACCAGATGTTGCCATTGTGGAAGCTGACAAAAGCCTAATGAGCGCTGGAGTAATACGAGTGTGCATGCCGCAAACAGTCAAGAGCTTACAAGGGACCCCAATCTCCTCAGGATGTTGCTTATCTAACGCTTACTTCTTTCTTACTACCACGTTACACCTTACAATGACCACTTCAATGTGTGGTTACGGACACGTGACTCCGACCGAACTCGGCGGTCGGACAAGAACAGGAGCAGGGCCAGGAGCAAGGCGACCACGATTCTGGTGGAGACAGAGGCAACAACAGTAGGGGCACTGAGGCAGGCACTGAGGTGGAGACAACTCAGGGGACACCTGTTCACAATCCAAGTTTCCCGCTGCGCCAAGTGAGCGATGATTCAGTCGCTTCCGGTTTCTTCAGAACCGGATCACCATCCCGTCGGTAGCACACCTTCCCGCTCCGCTCCCGCAGGGGGATCGAGAACTTTGGATTGCACCCAGGCTCGCACCTATCTCTACAACATAGGAAGTGGGAACATGGGCTTGGGAGAATAGTGATGCTGTCCAAGATATAGAAGGACAAGGGATGGGAATTACCAAATGCCATTCGACGTGTGGAAGCTGGCATGGGAATTGGACTTCTCTATAGGTTCAGCTGAGCCAGGAGTGATTGGGCAATGGTAAGCTTGGAAAGGAGGTCCGTTTCAATTTTAGCCTCCACCTCCACTTGTCTGAATCGCAATAACAGCGATACTCATTCATATACCACTGCAAAAGGTATAAAGCCTAGCAGTTTGGAGCTTCCTCCCAACACATCTCTCAAACCAGCGACATCCAGTCTCAAGTATCGAAGCACAAAAACCAGTGAGAATGTCCTCCACAGGCAACAGACAACTCAGGCAACTCGGGAAGAATGGGCCCAAGAGTGCGTCGTTACCTGTCATCATCAATTGACAATGATTATACAATGCCACGCAGTTCCGGCTCTAGGATTTGGAGCGATGGGCCTCAGCGCGTTCTACAAGAACGAGAAATCTGATGAGAATAGTAGGGAGGTGTTGAGGAAAGTGTGTTTTTCTTCCCTGTCATTTTGCACGAGATTGACTGGTTTCAAGGCAGTTGACGTTGGCTGCACCATGATCGATACTAGCATCGGTTCGCCTTCATTCATCTTTTGCTTGCATTGTCTAATGAACGGATACTCGATCAGTCTATGGCCCTCCTAATGGAAAAAACGAAATTTTGATAGGTTCTCTTCTCAAAGATGCGGCGTTCAGGGAGAAAGTCTTCATCGCCACCAAGTTCGCTATGTTGTCCTTCTGTCAAGAGAGGAAACTGAAGAAACATTAATAGGTTCGGTATGGCGTTCGACGAAACTGGTGGAATGGTGCAATCTGGGAAGCCTGAAGACGTTCGTAGATGGTGCGAGATGTCTCTGAAACATTTGCAAGTGGACAGCATCGACTTGTACTATCAACATCGAGTTGATAGGTCGATTCCCATCGAAGAGACGTGGAAGGAATTGGCAAAATTGCAAAAGGAGGGGAAGGTCAAGCATCTCGGGATCAGCGAGGCGACCTCTGAGGAAATTAGGAGGGCAAACGCCGTTGCGAAGATTAGCGCGCTTCAAGTTGAGGTGCGTTGTTCCGTTTCTCTCGCCCCGTCAGCGAAATCTGACCTAATGGATGGCGAAGTTCTCCCCTTGGACTCGAGATATCAAATGGAACGGTATACTCGATACTTGTCGCGAATTGGGCATCGCGATAGTCGCTTATTCTCCTTTGGGAAGAGGTACGCGACTTCCTTCACGTTGTCACATCATGCTGAGCGCACGTTCTCTTAGGATTTTTGACTGGCGCAATTAAAAGTCCCTCTGATTTCGCGCCGGACGACTTCAGAGCTGCGCTGCCCAGGTTCCAGGGTGAGGCATTCAAGGAGGTGAGGTCGTCATTTATCACTATGTGCGATATTCTAATGCGGAAACGACAGAACCTCAAACTCGTGGACGCGCTTACGGAACTTGCAACTAAGAAAGGCTGCACGCCTGGTATGCCATCCTTTTTTGTCCCGAGGTGGGATTCTGGCTCATGGCTAACGTCCAGGGCAATTGACTCTTGCATGGGTTATAGCTCAAGGAGATGAGTGAGTTCCTCCATATACGGTTTAAGCTCACAATCGACCATATGGTGCAGCTTCTTCGCCATCCCCGGAACTACGAGTACAAAGAACTTGGAAGAGAACGCTGGCGCTTTCGACGTCGTCCTCACTGCTGAAGATATCAAAGCCATCGATGACATTATCGAGAACATCAAGACGATTGGGGAGAGGGTTAGTTTCTATTCTTTTTCAACATCGAAAAGTTGACTGATATTGGAAACAGTATGACCCGGCTTTGAAAGCTCTAGCTGGATTCTGAAGGACGAAATCGAAATCGAAACGCAATCAATCGCGAAAGAATTGAAATTGTCCGTACTCTGCTGAATGATTATGAATCGACTCAACGGAATCAAAAAATAAATGGAATGACAAATGAACATCAATATGTTGATAAAACTGATGGTAGCTCTGAGCGACGCCGGACCAACAAACTAAAGCCCCATGATTGCAAAATATATACATACACTTTCTCTCACAATGCTACAAACCTAATCCAAAGGAATCGACAAACCATCCCAAACAGGCATGGTAAGTGAAGTTTCCTCAAAAGCTCAGCAGTTCATCAATCTGGATCTGTCAACAGATACTGATATAGAATCAGATGTAGAATACACTGTCGAATTGTTAGGGACTGTTTTTGGTGAATTATGAACAAAGTCAGAATCATTGCTGCAGTTTGTGCAGTTTGTTCTGGTTTGTGCAAATAACTACGTCGCATTTCTCAGCGGATAAATTTTGTTGACTGTGACCATGCCAGCTTTGGCTACTCCATAGATTTTAGGATCTGCCTTGCATGATCCTCTCGATATTGTCTTGCTATATTTTATTTCTTGTTTAAATGACTGCCAACTCGAACGATTTATTCTCCCTGCAGCAATGTGGGAGCGGTGTTGGCGCTGCGTCTATTGTTATTCAGCGGGAATTGCAGATTGCGAACGAAAATGAGGGACTGGGTGCCCCAAAAAAGAAGAAGAAGAAGAAGAAATCTGGAAACAATTCTGCCTCGGTAAATGGTTCTCAAGTTAATGAAGGAGCGGTGAAGGTTGCAGGTGGGACAGCTGTCCGTGTGGAAGTGTCCCAGAGCCCACCGTTGAAGATCAGTAGAAATAAACATATGAAGGTACGTATTCTCTCGATGGTGACGAGATGTTGGTTGAAATATTGGTTCTGGAACTGCCTCGTAGTACATATCAGCTTACCATGTGAGTAGTCTCTACAGGTGTGTATTTACCGTGTTAACTTCGCATCAAGGGACCGTGGCTGCAACTACCACTAGAGCTCATGCAATCGCTTCTCGCATTCAACAATTCTCCTGATCCTTCATCCACAAGCCCGTTTCGAATTGCTCTGAACAACGAGTTTGGTCGTCCCTCCTCCGGATCTTTGGCTTCTCCAAACGCATCTGCTTATTTTGACAGGGACCGAAATATTCGCTCACGAGCACTTCGAGAGATTGTTCGAGATCCCATCCTCGCATCTTATGCGTCCAATTCTGCATTGGCTAGGAATCACACATCTTTCGTTCCACCACCTGTGGATCCAGCAGTATTCAGTGCGGTCACCGAAGTCAGGAAGCTGGTGGAAGAAGCAACTGCATTGGCTATCAAAGCCTCATCTTGTGCGTTAGTCCACCTTGATTCAGCCCGTGTCTCAACCTGATCTTACTTTATCTCAGCTCTCAGCGTAAACTTCGACAGTAATTCTGGCGGCGGCAGAAATCTAACTCTCTCTCATGCTCGACAACATAGACTTCGATTGTTAGCAGTAAGCAAACTAGCTGTTGCATATCGAATAGACGAAATCGCTGCTTCAGTTGCCATCATGCAAGGCTCATCGGCACTGGACGATCTTGCGGAGCGAGTTCTTAAAACTGACCCTTCAAACACCGACGCACGATATGTCCATTTCTTCCACGAGAAAATTCCATCGCAGTGAGCTCAACACTCGCCTAAACCGAATCTAACAATCCAATGTAGAACACTTGCCGCATCGACAAATACGGAAGTTTTGGACCAACTGATAATCGAGAATCCTCATCAACTCGAGTACTACCGCACGTTAGGAGTGGTTAATGGCTTCAAGCAAGACTACAAGTCAGCTATCCGGAACTTTACCCAAGCTCTTCTGCAAGCGAAAGCAGCACGACGGGCAAAGCAGTGGCGCGCTAACGATGCCGGAAAGTCTAATCGGAAGAAAAGCAAGTTGCCCAACAATTTTGCAGAATCTGATGGGGATCAACAACTTGTTCTTGCTGGCAAGGAGGGGTTCATTGGACTCACTCCTGGGGACGATATCGAGAGGCAACTTCTTTTCTTGCGTGGCATGGCATACTTCCATTTTGCTTCCTCCACCATAGAGGAAGCTGTTCTATCAGTCGAACGTGCCCCGAAACCTCACAATGGTCTCTCCAACGAAACCGGAGAACCAGGACTGGAGACGCTGGGAATCCGATTGCCTCACCTCCAAAAGGGGCTCTATGGCTGTGCTACTAGTACCAAGGCGGAAGAGTACCGCACAAGGCTGAGGGATCCAGCTTTTCTAAAGAAGGTTATGACGCTTTTGTCCAAGTCCCTTAGAGATCATGAGCGATTTTTATCCTACTTTCCTGTCTCGGAAGTTCCACCGGGCTCTGTTTATGAGGTTCGCTCCCAGCTTTCTCTGCTGTGTTTACTGACGCAACGACTTAGGATGACAAACGTTTAAACCATCCTCGAGCAAATGAAAGAAGTCTGACGTTTCGAGGGAGACGCCTGATCCATTATCGCTGTCTAACAGGGCGGACGAAGCAATCTCCACCACGAGCCGATGGCCTCAATCCTGAGCCCGCTCTTTTGACAGCGTACCACCCTCTTCTGATAGAATCCCACTTTACCGTCGTCCTGTGCAAGCTTCTGCTTGGAGACTTCAGCTCTCTCATTCACCAACATACCCGCGTTACTCGCCTCATGGAGAACCTAGAAAGCCAGCCTGTCTTCCTCCCAGCTAGGTCGCTCAGTCAGTCCGAATATGCTGAACTAATGGAACGCCTGGCCGTGGTGTGGCTGCCTGACCGTGAAGCAGCGGGCCAAACCGTCCCCGAGGGCTCGGAACATGACATGGCATTGGAAGGACCCCTTGCATGTCTCCATTTCCTTGTATCTTTCTTTACGAAGGAGTATTCCGAGGTGCTCGAGCAACAGGCCAAGATTGCTGAACGAGAGGCCAAAGAGGAATCAAAGGCTAAAGCTAATGCTAGCGGGCTACTCTCTCTGCTTGATGTCTGCTATAAACCAACTGAGAGCAACGGGAAGAATTCGAACGGGGAGAAGAAACGTCAAAGTCGGGAGCTCGACCCACCTCTTAACACTACGGCTAGGTCAGAAATGGCGTTGGCATGGTTAACTGCGAGCGTCATCCCTATGCTCCAGATGGCGGAGAAGGAAGGCGTGCTTCTCCACAGCGGCGGCAGGATGGATGACGATGATCTTGATTAATGGAGCGTTGATAATTTGCATATTCTCGTTAGGTTTGAATGCTTTGACTCTGCGTTTTTCTGCATTGCTATGTTTGTAGATTTGGAGCCTGTCTTGGATAAGATAATTATGACCATTCTTGCAATATCATTGGAAAGTTCTTCATCGAAGCATACAATTCGTTCCAGGGGACACGCAGAGTGCGTTGATGATTGATTGCACAACCAGTCATTATTCGGTACGATAGACCCTACGGAAGCGCAGTGGTAGACAGTCAAAGCCAGGGAATAGATAAACGAAATGAGCGAGGTACGACATCAAAATGCAACAACCAGACACCAAAAGGGAAATTGAAATTTTCGCCATTGAAGCGGAACGGCACCGACTAATGATTTATGGATAAACAGCCTATTCCTTTAATTTCAGCAAAACAGCTTTGATAGGGCAGAGGGGGAAAGTACGCACATCGATTTCCTTCTTATAGTGGTTCAAGATCTGTTTCCTCTGCAACTTCTGCGCCGCGGTCAGAAGGCCGTTCTGTGGTGTCCATTCCTCGGCAGTGAGAACTACGCATTGAAGAGTCTCGAGAGGCTTGAGACCGGCCTTCTTTCCGACTGCGTTGAGCTCGTTGAGGACGGCCGTGTTAACATCCTTCTCCTTGACGAGCTCCTCAGCCGATTCGCTCTTGTTCACGAGATGCTTCAGGTTGGCCTCGTGCACGAAGATAATGGCCATTGGCTTGGAAGCGGAGGAGGTGGCGTGTACGCAAATGTTACCGACTGTGGAGGCGGACTTGTAGATACCTATGGAAATCGTCAATATATGTATGCCTGATCGTATAAGGAGCGTACTTTCTAACCGCTCCAACGCAACGTATTCTCCACCAGAAAGTTTGATTAGATTCTTCTTGCGGTCGATGATGGATAAAGTTCCGTCCTTGTTCCATTGTCCAATATCACCCGTCATGAACCAACCGTCCTCTGAAAATGCCTCCTTGGTCAAATCCTCCCTCTTGACTACATCACCCGCCAAAATCAATCAGATCCTCTTCATATTCTAAGAAGAAAGGACTGAGGGCCAACACGCACAGTATCCCTTAGTGACAGATGGCCCACGGATCCAGATCTCTCCTTGAGCAGGCGTGTTCGTCGCAAAGTATCCGGCCTCCTCAACATCCTTCAGCCTGACTTCGACGGAGGGCATTGGTGGTCCGACAGTTCCGTATTGGTAGAACGTCGGCGTGAGGACGGCACACATCCTGTCTCTCCCTCAGTTTTCTAGCGAAACGCAAAGCAGAAGACGCACCCGCATGATTCAGTCAAGCCGTATCCCTGAAGCATAGTCACTAGAGCGATATTCAAAAACTCCTGAGTGTCTCCCGACAGCGGTGCTCCACCATTCATTGCATATTGCAACTGTCCACCCGTGGCCTGTCTGACTTGTTTGAAGACAATCATGTCCGCCAACATTCCGAGAGGATTGATACCAAATGGCATGTACTTGCTCAGCCTCTTCGCGCCGAGAGCCAAATTGAAGACTCGCTCCTTCAACGCTCCTCCGCTCTTCACTCGTCCCGTAATACCCTTGCGAATCAGCTCCCAAACCGCGGGCACCCCGACCAAGATGGACGGCTTGAATTCTCGGATGTCCCCGAGGCAGTTTCGCACCGAGGTATCGGTCAGCGTCTTTACTGTCCCAAAGCCGATTGACACGCCAAGGTAGAGCATTGAGACCTCGATAACGAACTCCATGACGTGCTGCGAGTAACTGTCAGTTATGGGAGAGATGGAGGAAAAGAAGAAGACATGCCGCAAGTGGGAGATATGCAAGATACGAAAGACCGGGTTTGAGGAGGTGCCCAAGGTGAAACTCGACCGCGCCGACTGTATAGTCGTTGATGAATATCAAACTGGTAATCTAATGCGGAGCAAGAGGACGAACCAGAGGCCACGACATTCTCATGAGTAAGCAATACACCCTTTGGCGCACCAGTACTTCCCGAAGTGTACATGATACAACAAAGGTCCTGATGCTTAGGAATGACCGGCTCCCACTCTTTCTCCTTGCCCATCTTCTCTACCTCATCGAGTGTAACGACCTGGATGCCCTCCCGTGCCGCCTTCAGCTTCTCCAAAGCACCAGCTGGTACTTCGTCCTCGGGTCCATCGTAGATGATCACCTTTACGGTGGGACAGTGGGGAAGGACCTTGGCGAGTGTTCCGAGGAGCGACGAGTGAGTAAACACCCCAGTGACTTCGGGCTCATTGATGGAATGTTGGAGCTGCGTGACGCGTCCGAATTCAATTAGCAAGACTCCCCGCGGAAGCCAAGCAGAGAAACGCTTACACCCTCTTCTCCTAATGAGTCGTAGGAAGTGGAAAAGACGATACTCTGACTGGAGCACGCGATAGCTACAGTCTGCCAATTGAGCCTACCTCGCCACAGCCGAAATGATTTATGGATAAACAGCCTATTCCTTTAATTTCAGCAAAACAGCTTTGATAGGGCAGAGGGGGAAAGTACGCACATCGATTTCCTTCTTATAGTGGTTCAAGATCTGTTTCCTCTGCAACTTCTGCGCCGCGGTCAGAAGGCCGTTCTGTGGTGTCCATTCCTCGGCAGTGAGAACTACGCATTGAAGAGTCTCGAGAGGCTTGAGACCGGCCTTCTTTCCGACTGCGTTGAGCTCGTTGAGGACGGCCGTGTTAACATCCTTCTCCTTGACGAGCTCCTCCGCCGATTCGCTCTTGTTCACGAGATGCTTCAGGTTGGCCTCGTGCACGAAGATAATGGCCATTGGCTTGGAAGCGGAGGAGGTGGCGTGTACGCAAATGTTACCGACTGTGGAGGCGGACTTGTAGATACCTATGGAAATCGTCAATATATGTATGCCTGATCGTATAAGGAGCGTACTTTCTAACCGCTCCAACGCAACGTATTCTCCACCAGAAAGTTTGATTAGATTCTTCTTGCGGTCGATGATGGATAAAGTTCCGTCCTTGTTCCATTGTCCAATATCGCCCGTCATGAACCAACCGTCCTCTGAAAATGCCTCCTTGGTCAAATCCTCCCTCTTGACTACATCACCCGCCAAAATCAATCAGATCCTCTTCATATTCTAAGAAGAAAGGACTGAGGGCCAACACGCACAGTATCCCTTAGTGACAGATGGCCCACGGATCCAGATCTCTCCTTGAGCAGGCGTGTTCGTCGCAAAGTATCCGGCCTCCTCAACATCCTTCAGCCTGACTTCGACGGAGGGCATTGGTGGTCCGACAGTTCCGTATTGGTAGAACGTCGGCGTGAGGACGGCACACATCCTGTCTCTCCCTCAGTTTTCTAGCGAAACGCAAAGCAGAAGACGCACCCGCATGATTCAGTCAAGCCGTATCCCTGAAGCATAGTCACTAGAGCGATATTCAAAAACTCCTGAGTGTCTCCCGACAGCGGTGCTCCACCATTCATTGCATATTGCAACTGTCCACCCGTGGCCTGTCTGACTTGTTTGAAGACAATCATGTCCGCCAACATTCCGAGAGGATTGATACCAAATGGCATGTACTTGCTCAGCCTCTTCGCGCCGAGAGCCAAATTGAAGACTCGCTCCTTCAACGCTCCTCCGCTCTTCACTCGTCCCGTAATACCCTTGCGGATCAGCTCCCAAACCGCGGGCACCCCGACCAAGATGGATGGCTTGAATTCTCGGATGTCCCCGAGGCAGTTTCGCACCGAGGTATCGGTCAGCGTCTTTACTGTCCCGAAGCCGATTGACACGCCAAGGTAGAGCATTGAGACCTCGATAACGAACTCCATGACGTGCTGCGAGTAACTGTCAGTTATGGGAGAGATGGAGGAAAAGAAGAAGACATGCCGCAAGTGGGAGATATGCAAGATACGAAAGACCGGGTTTGAGGAGGTGCCCAAGGTGAAACTCGACCGCGCCGACTGTATAATCGTTGATGAATATCAAACTGGTAACCTAATGCAGAGCAAGAGGACGAACCAGAGGCCACAACGTTCTCATGAGTAAGCAATACACCTTTCGGCGCACCAGTACTTCCTGAAGTGTACATGATACAACAAAGGTCCTGATGCTTAGGAATGACCGGCTCCCACTCTTTCTCCTTGCCCATCTTCTCTACCTCATCGAGTGTCACGACCTTGATGCCTTCCCGTGCCGCCTTCAGCTTCTCCAAAGCACCAGCTGGTACTTCGTCCTCGGGTCCATCGTAGATGATCACCTTTACTGTGGGACAGTTGGGAAGGACCTTGGCGAGTGTTCCGAGGAGCGACGAGTGAGTAAACACTCCAGTGACTTCGGGCTCATTGATAGAATGTTGGAGCTGCGTGATGCGTCCGAAATTCAATTAGCAAGACTCCCCGCGGAAGCCAAGCAGAGAAATGCTTACACCCTCTTCTCCTAATGAGTCGTAGGAAGTGGAAAAGACGATACTCTGACTGGAGCAAGCGATAGCTAAAGTCTGCCAATTGAGCCTACCTCGCCACAGCCGAAGCACTACGTCATGCTTTGCCCTGCTGACTTTTGAACGAGAAACTCACCCAGTAGAATTGTAAATGTTGAACCTGGTGTCCTTATCCAAACCTAACGTCCTCAGAGCGCTAGCGACAATTCTCACGCGATCCCCAAACTGCTTATAAGTCAACCACTCATAAGGTCCCAATTCAAAGTATTTCCACGTCTTCGTCTTCCCTCCCACCTCCTTCTGTTCCTCAATTATATTGAGGATCTTCCTGCTTGCAATGCCATTAACGTCTGGTGACCTCCTAATGATGCTCTGTAATACTTCGTACACCGTCTGAGAACCGTCCGAGGGCGTGCTAATGAGGTCGCTCTTGTTGTGTTGGGCGAGTAAAAATGAGCGCCGAACGGGGGCGGAGCCAGGGGCTGCTGTGGCCTTGTCTTCTGTGGAGGCGAGCATGGCGGGGTGCTGGTGTGGGGAGAATGGAAGAGTCTGGGGCACTCGTTGGCTTCGTGGATTTTATTGACCGTGCCCGCCATTCGCGTGGCCGGGTGACCGTGAAATGCACAACAACGACAACACGATAACATTCTTCAGAACGACTTGCACAACCGATAATTTCCCAAGAAGCTCTAGGTATATATAGAGGTAATTGGATAGGACTTGAATTTGTTGCACACGAATTATTGGGGACACGTATTAGGTGTGTACGCCAACTTTACATCGATTCAGCTGTTGTTGTTTCGCCGGGAACTCTCGCCTCCTGTGGAGCGATGGATTGCATGAAAGCAGCAGAGTAACGCCGGAAGGACGTCTGGCCGTATATCAGACATTCGAGGCATGTTGGGAATGAAGGCTTGTTTCCGCGTCGAAAACAGCTGAATTCACATGCTGGCTGGCGGGAGCGGCTGGAATCACTCCACAATGTGCCAGAGCCAGAGATGATGATCCCTCGGCAAGAAAGCTTGATGAAAGTTTGATGAAACTGTGAGTGTAGAGAGTGCTGAATCCTCTTGACGAGCGCTATCCCGACGTGGATGGCTGTGATACTATCAGAGCATTGCTTTTTCAGAAGAGCACCACCGCATGAGCACGCAAGTGCTGCTGAGACGATTTACCGTCTTCGTGCAATCATGTGCTGGCAGAACACTTACTTCGTTCTTGCAACAGAGCCCACGAAGGAAAGGAGCTAAAGATTCCTGACACACAATAGCCAGCACTAGTTTGCGATTGTCATCTCGGCTAACTTCTTTTCGAACTGGCACATTTGCAATTAACATGAGACTAATCATTACACAATCTCTCAAATGTCATTGTTACCCACTATGCTCCCATGATGTAACAACTCCTACCCGGGCGCAACAATAACAGCCTAAAGCTAGAAATCGTCTAAAAATTGCTCTGCCTTAGTTTTCTTTTCCTCGAAGCGATCTTAGGGCTTAGTGTGCTCTCTAGAAGTTGTCAATTCGAATGCACGAAGAATGGAAGCAGGCGCCGGGCAAATAACGACTACTCTATCATCGTCCGGTGAAATTAACTTTTCTTCCCTCTCCGCCAAATACCCGCTCAAGCTCATCTCTCCTACTCGTGCGACTTCCCTACCTCGAGATCTTGGCAGCGTCTTCGTCATGACATATGGTGGAGGCGTAGTGGGAAACGATTCTGTCAAGCTGGAAGTCAAAGTTGAAGGGAGAAGTCGACTTGCATTATTGACACAGGGAAGTACGAAAGTTTTCAAAAGCAAGAGCGGGGGAGAAAGCAGTCGTCAGACTTTAGATTGCACCGTGGAGAAGAATGGTACTCTCTTCGTCCTTCCCGCTCCGACAACACTTTTCTCCAACGCCTCTTTCGTTCAAAGTCAACTCGTCGAACTCCAGGACAGCACCTGCAGTGTCTGTCTTTTAGATTGGTATACATCCGGTCGTTCTCTTTCAAATGCCACAGAGTTGTGGTCTTTCGACCTGTTCAACTCGTTCACTAGCATTAGATATCGCAATATGTCGCTACCAACCATCCATGATAACCTCGTCCTTTCTTCCTCCGCCGAATTCGTCTCACTGCCCTCCCGCTTAGGACCGTACACCTGTTACGCCTCCTTCTATCTCATTGGCCCGGCATTCGCCTCTTTGGCTGAACGTATACACGATTCTTTCACGCAATCCGCCAACATCGTCTATCGGATGAAGGAGCCACTCGACCTCGTTTGGAGCGTCACCCTCATCAAGAAAGGAGAAGAGGTGATTGGAGCGACAGTAAGGGCGGCGAGTAAGGGCACGGAGAGGATGAGAAATTGGTTGCGCGGCGAAGCGGAAGATGGGCTGGGAATTGGAAAAGAGCTGGAGGAGGCGTTGGGCAAATCGAATTGGAGGCACGCCATGGCTTGAACAAGGAAGAATCATAAGACTCACAGACTCAATATTGGCACACTTTTTCATTGAACAGTTCTACACAACAACATTATTTATATAGGATAGGATTTTCGCTGTTCATGGTTCCATCGATCGTATGTCTGCTGACTTCACTTTTCCCTCGAGGAGCAGTTCACTGAGGCATAATCCAGTTCCGGGACCTTCAAATAAACGAGTTATTAACTTCATCAAGGTGTCAGGAAGAACCCACCCAAGGTGATGCCCCAGACCGCCAATCCAGCTCCTATGACGATATTGTCGCCTAGACTTCCCACTAAACCTGGACCCTTGCTTGTCGTTGGAAGGTAGCATGCTTGTTCGGTTTTGAGAGTAGCCTTCCCATTTGCAACGTCGAAGTGTTCTGGCGAGAGAGAAGCAACTTGCGAAACAAGTGATTGAGTCGCAATAGGATCAAAGACCACATCTGTCACTCGTGCAGGGATGGGAGCATCTGGCGCTGGGTTTGGGCCACATATGTACACAGCACCATCAGCGCGAGGATACACCTGTTCCATTGATGAATGACTTTCAGAATGAGTTTGACCCTGCACCAACCTCTGGACCCCAGGAACCCGTAGAGTCTTGTAGTTCGGTAAATAAGGCGTACTCGCTTTTGCTCGCTGCATCAAAATTCGGTTCGATGACGATCGAATGCGCTCTCCGCCCTCCAACATTGATTTTCAACCCTAGAACTGACTTTGCAAACATTCCAGCCCACGGTCCAGCAGCAACAACCAGCCCTCCCTCCGACAAATCGAAGTTCAGAGTGTTCCCGTTCCCGCTGGATCCTACAGCAGACGCTCGAACTGAAATAGCCTTCTTGCCCTCCATCTTCACCTCGTCCACTTCGTATCCCTCGAAAACATCCACCTTTCCGCTTTTCTTCGCCAATTCCAGGATTTCTCTGGTGAAGAGACCTGGCGTCACTTGAGCCGTCGTCTCCTTTGTCCCGATTGCGCTGAATTGGTTGATTCCAGATCCAAGCCATGAAGACACTTCCTCAGGCGGAGCGGACTTCGTTGTTTTCCTCTTTGATGCGGAAGAGTAGGACAGGGAAAGAGTTGAGATACGTCGGTATCCCCATTTCGTCGCTCCGTCATGCTCATTTGCTAGTGAAGCATGCAACCCGAAGGAGAGTTTAGCGAGTGATGCTGTGGCTGCAGAGTGCCAATCCTGTTACAGTGTTGCCATCAGAACGACACACTTCTTGTTCAGTGAAAGAACTCTCGAAGAGCTTACTAGAGCCAAAAAACCTCCAGACTTTCCACTTGCTCCAGCCGCAATCCTGAGTTTCGCTCAGCGTCCTATCACCACCAGGTTGGCAAGAAATTCTCACGTTCCCGTCTCGATTACGATGATCTTCGCATTCGATGGCAAGTTTGCACTTTGAGAGAGAAAGTATGCAGTGCAACAGCCGACAATCCCACCCCCGACGATAACAAAGGTTGCGCTCATGTTCTTGATAACTTTGGCCTCTAGGCTTTTCTTGTTGCGACCAGTTCGATGCCATTGGTTTGGTTTGGATGTGCAACTCGAAAAAGTGACGTAGGTGTCCGACCGAACAATATTACCATTAATGCAAGACAACGTTCAACAGCACGCCATGACCATATGTCTCTGCTCTCGGGCAGAAAAAATGGCAAAAGGTAATGACGAGAGTGGGATTCGAACCCACGCCCGAAGACTGCGGCCTTAACACAGCGCCTTAGACCACTCGGCCATCTCGCCCATTTGTTGAATGGTATTCCATATGTATGCTTATACGCTGCCAAGCATCAGCAACGGAACCTGGCCAGAACCCGACAACAAGCCCCAAGAGAGGGAGAGGAAAGACTCACCACTCACTCCTTCGTGATTTACTGCAACATCATTCAAGAGACAGCTGAAAGAGCAGGCAGAAATGAGCACTTCTAATCGTAACTCCAATGTCTTGTTTGGTGCGTTCTTTTTTCATCAATTTGAGGCTGCTCACAACTTCTCCAGTTGGCAGTGTGTACCCACGACCTCTTCCAGTTTCTCGTATGACCTTTGAATACAGATCTCCCGTATGATTACACAGAGGAGCAAATGCAGGATGTATGTTTTCCTCTGCTGAAGGTGCATGCACCCGTTCACACCACAGAACAGATGTTTCGCACCGTTGGACCCGTCAAGTCAGTGCGGTAAGTCCTCACGAGGTTCTTTGGCAGAACGTTTAGGTGGCTGAAATTTTCATCAGATTAGTATTCGAACGAGACACGGGTAAGCCGCGAGGCTTTGGATTCTGCGAATTTTTTGGTGCATAGTATTCTATCAACGTTGGACACGAGCTGAAGTGGCAAATAGACGTCGAGACCGCTTCTTCTGCCCTACGAAACCTCAATGGGATGGACGTTGGTGGTCGCTCGTTGCGCCTGGATTTCGCGGATCCAGAGGATGAGCCCAGGAGGGAGAGAGGTGACAGGCGTGATAGGGACAGGGGACGTGGAGGCCCTGCTGAGGAGAAACAACAGATTCCGAAAGGTAAAATTAGTCCCTGTCTCCATATCCCGTGCGCTCATTCTGGCTCAAAGGTGTACCTGTTCCTCCTGGTGCAAGTGCGACGGACGTTATAAGTAAGACGCTCGCTACCATGCCGCCTCATCAACTGCTGGATGTTATGACACAAATGAAGGTTTGCCCTTTAGATTTAAGTGAACTTATAGACTGCTGATGCTTGTACCCAGTCCCTAGTAACGACATCCCCGGATCAAGCCCGCGCCCTCCTCAATTCCAACCCACAAGTGACATATGCACTGTTCCAAGCCTTGCTCATGATGAATATCGTGGACTCAAATGTCCTCCAACGTCTTCTAGTCTCCAATGCCGGTGCACCCGTCCCAGCAGCTCCCGCTTTTGCCCCTCCTCCAGTATTTCAACAACCAGTACCGGCGTTCACTCCAGCTCCCATACCTATACCAGCACCAGCTCCTGCCGCTCCTCCCTCTGCAGACGCGCACCAGCTCATTACACAGGTACTGGCGATGACTGAGGAACAGATTAACATGTTGGCACCGGAACAGAGGACGACGATATTGCAGATTGTACGTGTTTCTTCCTCCTGAGAGGATGAGCCACTGACTTGGAACTTTGTATCGTATGAAGAGGGCACAAGCAGGCATCCGTTAGCTCGTTCACGTATCCTTCTTTTCCAATTTGCAATGTACAAATGCTTTTCAAGACTATCGAATGAGAAAATCGAAGTACTGCACTATCTTGACATCCAAACAGATGGCTTGACATGTCCGTATCTCACCCCAACTCAAGTCAGCAAACAGGTGCTGTTGCCTTGACATCTATCCTCCCGCCTTTCGCTGGCACACTTCATAGAAAGTAGGACGGTCGCCTCTACTGCTAATCTACCGAGATTCCTTTAGTTCTTAAGTCATCTTTCGCCATTTTGATTTCCTGTTTGCCCCACGCAAAGCCCAGTTCATCTGGCGGGTCCCGAGAGAAGAGAATTGAAGGACTAACGAGTAGTAGGTCTCTGTAATCCTGCTCACACTCCCCGAAGCTATAAACACCCATCCCTAGCTGCCAAAGACACCAACAGCCAAAGCTAATAAGCAACCAAAACGGTAACTGTGCCAAAATTCACGTATGAGCAAATGTATGCGTGTAAGGTCGCGAAAAGCTGACAACTTGTAAGAAGTAGTATTTTACATCGTCGTCTAGCGGGAGAGGCAGAAAATCGAAGTAGAAAAGGGTCCATAGGGCTGTAGCGCTGAAGAAATAGGTGAGCAGTCGGTTGAAGCGTGTCATAGTGGTTGTTCTCAAGTCACTGGCACAGTGGCAAAGTCCAGCAAAACTTTTGAAACGACCACTTCAAGACGATGCTACGACGGCAGCTCTTCAACGCTTCTCGCAGGCTCTCTACTGCTCGCCATGCTCACGAATCAGTTCTTACTACCCTCCCAAACGGGGTACGAGTGACGAGTGAGAATAGCCCAGGGCACTTTGTCAGCGCTGGCATTTACATAGACGCTGGGTCACGGTATGAGTATGGGCGCACGAGCGGTTGCTCTCATCTGCTAGATAGATTAGCATTCAAGGTGAGTATCTCTTTGGATCTGCGGAGGAAGAACACTGGGTGAAAGTGCGTTGTAGAGCACCTCAAATCGCACAAGCGAGGAAATGATGGACGAAATCTCAAAATTGGGAGGCCAATTCATCTCTTCTTCTTCTCGTGAAGCTATCCACTATCAAGCCGTCTCGTACTCCAACACTCTCCCTCAAATTCTTTCCGTCCTCTCCGACACCGTCCTCTCCCCAGCGATCACTTCAGAAGAACTCGAAGACCAGCGGTTAACAACTGCTTTCGAGGTGCTGGAGATCAAGCAGAAACCAGAGATGATTCTTCCTGAGCTCCTCCATGAGGTAGCTTGGGAAGGGAACACGCTAGGGAATCCGCTAATGTGCGACACAGAGCGTTTAGGAACCATCCAAGCGCACGAGATTCAGGAGTACTGGCGGGAATGGTATCAACCCGACAAAATCCTGGTCGCAGCTGTCGGAGTGGATCATGAAGAGCTGCTCAAACTATCAGAACGCTATTTCGGACACCTAGAGGCACGTAAAGCCCCATCGAATGCGACACTCAATGCTCGACAAAGCGTACCACCTCACCTCCTCCATCCATCGTCCAACAACACGCGACCCGGTTTGTTTAAAAACCTCTCAACATTTTCACCTTCGCTCGCATCAGTCTCATCTCTCTTCCCCCAGTCGTCCCCAAGTCCCTACAACTTCTCTTCCCATCCTTCAGTTGCCGAGCTCTCCTCCCTTCCTGCCCGCTACACCGGCGGCCAAGTCTACCTCCCAAAACCCGATTCCGAATTCACTCACCTTTTCGTTGGTTTTGAAGGGCTCCCCGTATTTTCTCCAGACATTTATACCCTCGCTACCCTGCAAGTCTTATTAGGAGGAGGAGGCTCCTTCTCGGCTGGAGGTCCTGGCAAAGGGATGTACTCGCGGCTATACACCAACGTTTTGAACCAGTACTACCTGGTAGATCACTGTGCCTCCTTCCATCACTGCTATCGCGATTCCGGACTTTTCGGGGTGGCCATCTCTGTCCATCCGACTGCGATGGGGTCAGCAGGAGAAATAGTTGCGCGGGAACTCTACAATGTGACGGGAGAGGGCAGGGGAGGAATAACGGAGACGGAACTTTCGAGAGCGAAGAATCAGCTCAAGAGCTCGATGGTCATGGCACTCGAGAGCAGGCTGGTGCAATGTGAGGATTTGGGGAGACAAACTCAGACACATGGACGAAAAGTCAGCGCTCAGGAAATGCAGGAGCGGATAGATGAAGTTACGGTACAAGATATCTATCGTGTCGCTAAACACGTCTTCACTAGAGGAGAACCGACGATTCTTGGAATGGGAGAGAATGTGGAGACCTTGGGCGATGTTGCTGGGACGTTGAAGCGGTGGGGTTTTGGGAGTGGGAAGGTTCGGACGAGTTTTAGGGTGAAGAAGAAGTGGATGGATGATTTAGAGGTATACGAAGCACAGAAGAGGATGATGGAACAAGAGTCAGCTTCTTCTTAATTCTAACTTATTCCCATTCCCTGTAATGCATACCCCGTCGTCGTTCAGTCAGCTTCAGCTCCACAAGTACTTCACTTTGACGCCTTATTGGATGACCCCTGCAGTACAAAGAAATGAAAGCACAGATTGGATTACAGTTAAAGAGAGAAATATCGAAACTTTTGGAGACAAGTAGCAACATGATGTCGATGTCACTCAGATAGTGAACTCGGATTGAAGCCTGATATCCCTCGAGCTCGAACCGATGTGAACGGTGTATTTCCCCTTGGGAATGGTCCACTTTTGGGCAACGACGTCCCAGATGGACTATTTGTATAGCGTTAGAAGCATGCTTCTGTATACGGGATGATGAACGTACGATATCTTTGGCCCTCAGCTTCAGGGACACTTGCTCTGTCTGTCCTTTCTTGATGAAGACTCGATCAAAGTCCCTCAAAACCTTAGGAGGCTCCTCTGCATTGATCCTTCAGCACAAAGGCCTATCTGGGGATGAGAAAACTCACGGGCAGACTTGGGGTATTCGAGGTAAAGTTGGTAGACCTCGTTTCCATCACTTGATCCAGTGTTCTTGATCTTGAAGGAAGCAGTGTAGGCATCATCGTAGAGGTAAGTTGGGCCACCAGAAGCCTTGACGATTTGAGCAGGAGCAGAGGTAGGTCCTACCTTCTTGACCTTGAGGTTGGAGTAAGAAAAGGTGGTGTAGCTGAGACCGAAACCGAATTCGAAGCGAGGGGCAATGTTCTTCGCGTCAAAGTATCTGTAGTCGATGTTGAGCTTCTCCTTATAAGTGATCTGAGGAATGGTGTTCGGTTCAGCATCGTAGAGGACATCAGCGTTGTAGTCTGAGCGCTTCTTTGCCCAAGTGTAAGGAGTGCGACCGGAGGGGTTGACCTTGCCGAAGAGAATGTCGACGATAGCATTTCCAGACTCTTGCCCAGGAAGTCCGGCGGCGAGGACGGCGGTGACGTTCTATACGTCGAGACCTCAGCGATTTGCTGTATTGTTGCTGAATGAGACACACCTTGTGGTTGATCCAAGCCTCAACATCGACTGGTCCTACATTGTGCATGATGACTACAGTGTTGTCGCATTCAGAGGCCTAAGAGACTGGTGAGCGAATTGCGTCGAGCGGAGGACAAAAACATACAGTGGTCTTGATCAACTCATTACCAGCGTGCCAGAGCGTGAGGTTGTTCCTATCACCAGCGTTTCCGTCGACAGTGATCTAACCTTGAATTAAGCATCAAATGTCTCCTAGCACGATTGAAAACTCACGTATCCCTCACCAGAGTCAGAGTTAGCGAAGACAAGGCAGACTTCAGCCTGACGAGCGACAGCGCGAATTTGACCGTAGTTGAAGTCGTCGAGGACGAAACTAAGAAAAATTGTGAGTTATGCTCAGAGGAAGGAAAAGGAACAAGATATACTCAATGGGAGTGGAGGGACTGTGGGCGTTCATGTAGCTCTGGATGGCAGCGAGGGGATCGATGAGGTAAGGGAAGTTAGCCTAACGCAGGACGGACGCAAAGTCAACATCACAGTTGCAAAGGTAGATTAGCTATTCGAGAAGAGCGCTCACAGTTCCAGATCCCCATCCCATGGCGAGGGTTCCTTCGTCACCACCACGATCAGAGAACCCATTGGGTCCTCCCTTGGCTGGTCCGGCATCAGAACCGATGACGGCAATGCGCTTGAACTTCTTCTCGTTCAGTGGGAGAGCTTTCTTGACGTTTTTGAGGAGGACGGTTGAAGCTGCACCAATATCCCTGATAATCTTATAATGATCGTCCTGGACATTGATGTGCTCGTTCCTATTTAGACACAGTTGAGCAGTTATGATTTGATATGGCAAAAAAGAGAAACTCACACTAAGGCACCATTTTTGTCGTAGGTGTCTTGGAAGTTGTCTGTTAAGAAATAGCTATTAGATCTTGGACACACAAATGAGGTGAACGAAAGACATACAATTGAAGTTGAGGTGAGGGTAGTTTTTGTCTTGTCCAAGCTTGTAGTAGGCAGACATCGTGCGCACAACCATGTCAGTAACACGAGCCTGCAAGCAGTAATCATTAGAATACCGCAGTGAAGAGGGAACATCATCTGAGCGTACCTCGGGAACAGAGCCGTTGCGGACTGCTTCGATCAAGGCACTTCCCCAGTAGCTATGGGTAGTGTTGGTCGGGTTGGGTTCGCTTGGTCTTCCATCGTAAGCGGTGAATCCAGGCATGTTCATATCGGTACTGTATATTAATGGTAAGTATTCAGCGTTCACGAAAAAGTTGTAGTGCTCACCCAGCAAGAGCACTGTTGACACCAGAGACCATAGCTGCCCAATCAGAGAGCATGAAACCCTGGAAGTCGAGCTCGTCCTTTGCGAGACCATTAATGATCTTGGAGTTCTCGCAGGCGTGAGTCTGGTTGATCCTGTTGTAAGAGCACATGATCGAACCGACTCCGGCGTGTACCGATTCAGCGAAAGGCCAAGCGTAGACTTCATGCATGGTGCGGTCGTCGATGTCTGCCGATACCAATGATCAGGACTTGGCCTTAAGTATGCAGGAGAATAGCATCGCACTGGAGGAAGAGGTTTGACCTCCAGATCCACCACGGTAGTGTTCCTGCTCATTACCGACGAAATGCTTCGCGTTGCTGGTCAGGTTCTCATTAGGCTGAGTAATTATGTTAAGGTAGTGAGACGAACGCAATGACGCCTTGTTCCTGGACTCCCTTAATGTGAAGGGCAGCCGCAATACCAGCGAAAGACGGATCGGCTCCCCAGCCTTCCCAGTTCCTGTACAACTAATGTCAATGACGAGCTCGTTGCATTGAGACAGGAGCAGGAAGCGCACCTTCCTCCAGCGGCGACACGTCCCAAGTTCATCATGGGACCCAAGTGAACATTGATACCCTTGCCTCTGAACTCTTGGCCCATAGCCACGGCACGCTTGTAGATGAGATCTTTGCTCCACGTCTACATGCATAATGTTCAGCAAATGCCACAAAGGGGACAAGGGGGACGTACAGCAGCAGCGTTGATGGCTGCAGGGAAAGCGGAAACGTAGTCCGCGAGCCTGACCCCTAGAGTGATTTGTCCCTGTCAATCATGTATTCTTGTTCTGAGAGTTGTTCACATACCCAGTGGGCCATCTTCCAGGCAGAATCCTTTGAAGCCAAGTCGCGTAATCTCACCTATGAGAACCAAGCGTCACTAAGAGCTCTGCAAGGTATCACAGAGAGAAGAACTAACCGGTCACACCGACACACCGTCCATCGGTTCCAACACCCTTGACATTCGGTCAGTCTAAGTCCACACTTTGAAGTAGGAGGCGAACGGTGGTCAGGTTGACCTTCTCCTCAAGGGTGAGCTTGTTGACGAACTTGAGAGCTTTGGCGTGAGCTTCTTCCCATCCACCATTTCCGGTTTGTGGGGGAGAAGGCAGGACCAGAGGTGAGGTCCATTCCTCGTATCCCGGTGGTGCTTGATCAGGTTCTCCAAGCTGGATGTTTTTGATGCCCACTCCGTCGGTTCTTTGGTGGCGTTGGAAGCCGTCCGCTGCAAAGGAAGTAGCGACGAGTGAGAGGATTAGGGATTGGGAGACCATGTTTTCGCGATGATACGATAATCAACGAATGTGTGTGTTCTAAGGAAAGTGATGTGTCTAAGCTGCGTTAGAGCTTGACCAATAAAATGAGAGTGTTGAGAGATGCCCTCTTAGAGAAAAGGAAAGGGAAAAAGGCACTAGTCGCTTTTATGATCGACCCCATGGGACAGCCGGGACAGCCCAGAATCTGACGAGGCGCTAATTTTTCGGAACGCGTGCATGAATTACGAAAGAGCGTTTCAGGCAATAAAAATGCGGAGTCTGGCGAAGCTCTCATGCCTCCACACATCCTCCTGTGCGGGGGAAAGCGTGCAGGACCACTTCAAACTGAGGAATCTTTCATCGATTCATCAAATTCTTCAAACCCGTCTCGGCACCACACGTTTTGCGATCACGATTGCCATCATGAAACTGTCGTGGGTGCGGACAAGATGGCTCACAGGCAAGAGGAAACACATGCCGTACCTAACTCCTCTCATAACTCCAAGGTTCGCGTTCAAGATCCACTCAGCTCGGCTACTGGAACAATGTCTCAGTGGAGCGATGGAGTATCGATGGAGCGGGATACCCAGCCTGCAAAGTTGATCCAACTGACGCTCGCTGTGTTCCACTGTAGATAGTTACCGATTCATTTCCTCCCTTCTTAATCTTCGAAAGTCCATACGAGCTTTCGCAGCGCTCCATCCTCAGAGCTCAAGCGAGAAAGCAACTATCACCGTTGTCGACACTGCCCTTCATTTGATAGTTGCTTCGATCCTACCTTCCAACACTAGAACACCGAAGGTAGCGGAGGATGAAGAGCTGGGACAAGGTTTTGTGTGGCTTCCTGGTATGTTCCCTCCGTTCCGTTCCTACGTGTGAGACTGAAAGGGAAAGTAGATGCTGTGGATGAATGGATCGATCTCTTGAGTTATGGGACGGATGCAGTTGTCGCGGATAACATAATCATCATCTCCTACATTATCCATATTTTGGACGAAAACATTGACATCTCGAGGTCAGTCCTCTTGCAGGTTTCAAGTTACAAGGGATTATTTATTATAGCTTATACGATGGCTTTAGGAAACCGCGTCTCAATGCCTTTGCTTCTTACATACACTCCTCAGCATGCCAACAGCTCTCCCCACTCGTACTTTCCCTTCTCCTCGCTCTCATCGCCTACCTGCATCCATCATCATCTATAATACCACCCCCCACACTGATACATCATCTCTCGTCCATACTCCTTTCTTCTTCTAGGGACTCGGAGGTGACAACAGCGCAACATGTGCTTCTGCGCTCATTCCACCTCTTCTTCCCTCTATTCCCGACTTCGAAAGAAGAACAGACCAAGACACTTGCGCAAATGGTCATTATCTGGATCGTGGCAGAATTCGATCTGGAATGGGAACGTATGTTATTCCGAATGGAGGGTTCGATCGACACTGGAGTGCTCGAGAAAGAGGAAAGGGATCGTAAAAACGCGAGGGTGGCAGAGATCATGTGTGAAGAGAGTCGAAAGGAGTTGCTGATGGTTCGTACGTCGCCTTCTCTCCATTGTCAATGGCTCAAGTGACCAGTAGTCTTCGATTGCCTTTTTACGCAGATGGCCAACAGATTCAGACAGACACCTGAGGGATAGAACTCTAGAAGTCATACTCCTCGTTCTGCTTCGTTCTGGACGTCATGATCGGGATTTGATGTTAGAACTTGAAGGAGTGTTTCCCATCCTATTTGGTGAGGATGAACTCTTTCACAACTGTCCACAAAGTTTATTGCCCCTATATCTGTGTGAAACTTGACTAATTCGAGAGTTAGTCGCAAACATCTTTAACCATCTCCTCATCAGGGTTCCAAAGGACATCCTTTCCTCGACCCTTTTAAATACCTCCTTCGACTTTTCTGCCTGCTTTTCGCTCTTATCAACAACTATGTCAACACATTACCTCCACTTTGTATCCATTGCCCTCTCGACCTCTGTCCCCGCTCCTCCGCTCCCCATCCTTGCCAAAGACGCTTTATTCAAACATTTCAGCGAATCTCAAGACACCGCAACTCTCTGGCTCATCGTCATTCTTCGACTAAGGGGT
The DNA here is from genome assembly GCA_021432655.1 of Atractiella rhizophila. Classification (NCBI taxonomy): domain Eukaryota; kingdom Fungi; phylum Basidiomycota; class Atractiellomycetes; order Atractiellales; family Hoehnelomycetaceae; genus Atractiella; species Atractiella rhizophila. Next base: position 66,439 of record MU271374.1, read on the forward strand.
AAACTGAAAGCGAGAGAAGAGATGGACAAATTGGCAGCTAGGTTGCCCCAGTGTCAGAAGGAAGAAAACATCTGTGAGCCTTCGTACAACTCTCCTTTGACAATCGAATGTACCAGGAGGAATCGCTGATAATATATACACAGACCCAGCTGCCATCTTTGCTATTTTAGATGTTACGAAATGGAAAGATCCTGCGCTCAGTTTAAGATATTGGAACTGGCTTCGCGAAAAGCTACCAACTGACGCTCGCTGTGTTCCACTGTAGATAGTTACCGATTCATTTCCTCCCTTCTTAATCTTCGAAAGTCCATACGAGCTTTCGCAGCGCTCCATCCTCAGAGCTCAAGCGAGAAAGCAACTATCACCGTTGTCGACACTGCCCTTCATTTGATAGTTGCTTCGATCCTACCTTCCAACACTAGAACACCGAAGGTAGCGGAGGATGAAGAGCTGGGACAAGGTTTTGTGTGGCTTCCTGGTATGTTCCCTCCGTTCCGTTCCTACGTGTGAGACTGAAAGGGAAAGTAGATGCTGTGGATGAATGGATCGATCTCTTGAGTTATGGGACGGATGCAGTTGTCGCGGATAACATAATCATCATCTCCTACATTATCCATATTTTGGACGAAAACATTGACATCTCGAGGTCAGTCCTCTTGCAGGTTTCAAGTTACAAGGGATTATTTATTATAGCTTATACGATGGCTTTAGGAAACCGCGTCTCAATGCCTTTGCTTCTTACATACACTCCTCAGCATGCCAACAGCTCTCCCCACTCGTACTTTCCCTTCTCCTCGCTCTCATCGCCTACCTGCATCCATCATCATCTATAATACCGCCCCCCACACTGATACATCATCTCTCGTCCATACTCCTTTCTTCTTCTAGGGACTCGGAGGTGACAACAGCGCAACATGTGCTTCTGCGCTCATTCCACCTCTTCTTCCCTCTATTCCCGACTTCGAAAGAAGAACAGACCAAGACACTTGCGCAAATGGTCATTATCTGGATCGTGGCAGAATTCGATCTGGAATGGGAACGTATGTTATTCCGAATGGAGGGTTCGATCGACACTGGAGTGCTGGAGAAAGAGGAAACGGATCGTAAAAACGCGAGGATGGTAGAGATCATGTGTGAAGAGAGTCGAAAGGAGTTGCTAATGGTTCGTACGTCGCCTTCTCTCCATTGTCAATGGCTCAAGTGACCAGTAGTCTTCGATTGCCTTTTTACGCAGATGGCCAACAGATTCAGACAGACACCTGAGGGATAGAACTCTAGAAGTCCTACTCCTCGTTCTGCTTCGTTCTGGACGTCATGATCGGGATTTGATGTTAGAACTTGAAGGAGTGTTTCCCATCCTATTTGGTGAGGATGAACTCTTTCACAACTGTCCACAAAGTTTATTGCCCCTATATCTGACTGAAACTCGACTAATTCGAGAGTTAGTCGCAAACATCTTTAACCGTCTCCTTATCAGGGTCCCAAAGGACATCCTTTCCTCGACCCTTTTAAATACCTCCTTCGACTTTTCTGCCTGCTTTTCGCTCTTATCAACAACCATGTCAACACATTACGTCCACTTTGTATCCATTGCCCTCTCGACTTCCGTCCCCGCTCCTCCGCTCCCCATCCCTGCCAAAGACGCTTTGTTCAAACATTTCAGTGAATCGCAAGACACCGCAGCCCTCTGGCTCATCGTCATTCTTCGACTAAGGGGTAAACTGAAAGCGAGAGAAGAGATGGAGAGATTGGCAGCTAGGTTGCCCCAGTGTCAGAAGGAAGAAAACATCTGTGAGCCCTCGTACAACTCTCCTTTGACAATCGAATGTACCAGGAGGAATCGCTGACAATATATACAGACCCAGCTGCCATCTTTGCTATTTTAGATGTTACGAAATGGAAAGATCCTGCGCTCAGTTTAAGATATTGGAACTGGCTTCGCGAAAAGCTGTTAGAGCTATTGCTTCGCAGATCAGAAGTTATTCCTAGTGCGCCAGTTCAGGTTCCACGCATTGCAGGAAGGTGACCGGGTAACAGAATGGACACAGAAGGTCTCAATCCTCTGTTCCTCTTGTAGAACACTGCTTAGGAGGATATCTCCTTCTAACAGTGCGCCATCTGGCTCCACCCATTCTTTTCTAACGAAAGATTCCACACAGCGAAATACCTGTTGCAGACGCAACTCACTATCGAGCTGTGCCAGCAAGCAACAGCCTTACCTATGGAGCTAGAATGCGTCAAGGGATTCCTCGACGATGTAAGATCCTCCAATGCCATGGTCAGCTACCGTGCTAAAGCGCTGATACATGTTAGGTGGAGATTGCTCGTCGGAGGATGAAAGGGTCGCAAACGCCATGGGTTGAATGGACAGGGGTCACTGTATGTCCTCTATCAACTCGTCACTTTTGCTCACAAATGGCGGTAGGCTTTGAATGAGGACGAGTTAGTCTTGATGTTGCTAGCGCAATCACGGCTGGACGAGGCAACTGGCACACAAAATTCGGTCTGAAAATACTTCATATTGCATAGTAGCATAGATTTTGAACAGCCGAAGGAGCAGTCGTGAAACCCATGGAGGAAAGAAGTGAGGTCAATTACTCGGCGACGGCAGGGAATTCGAAGTGAACCTATCAGCAGCAGTAGGCATCAGTGAGAGTTCTCGAGCCGGATACAGAACGCAAGACGCACCTCTTTTCCTGTGAGCCTCCGGTACACTGACGAGAAAGAGTCGAGCTTGTACTCGAGGGAAGTGGCATCTTTGGAATCTAGGAAGACCTTGATGACTCTAGACCCATCGACGTTTTGGCGAGTCCTCTTGCCAGTGATTTCCTGTCATGTTATATCTTCACACCTTTGCCCGCGGTGAACCGAAAGGAACGCACGGTAGGGTAAACCAGATCCTCCAAAATCTTCTCGTGGACTTCCTTCAGGGTCCTAGACCTAGGACGCATCTGCTTAACTCGTGATCCCCTCGATGGCTTCCTCATCATCCTCCTTTGGCCAATGAAGACGACGTGACGCTCAGAGAACTTCTTCTCCAACTCCCTCGTAAGCCTTTCAATTATTCTATTCAACACTTTCCTGTCCCACTTCAGCAGAGGAGATGCCTACCTTCCCTGAATCTTCCTGAAAGCTCTGATCATCGGCACTGGGACAAAGATAACGATAGCTTTCCTTCCACCTTTAAGGTCGACCTCGCGAGCCGCCGAGATCTGAAGCACCCTCAATTCACTCTTGAGGTCGTTGACATTGGATTCGAGATCGAGCAGAGCCTGGGCGACTTCGAGTTCGAGTGGGGAGGGGGTGGTGCGTGGTGCGTTCGCAACGCGGATAATTTTCGAAGAAGCGGACATGATGCTACGACGATTTCAGTTACGAAGCTCAGATAACAGGAAGAACGACTGACTGGCTCGGGAATCGACCGAAAATACTCCTACCTGCCAAAAGAAAATAAACGAGCCTTAAAGTGTAAGACTTACAACCTTAGTCTACCTGCTTGTTGATAGTTGTCTATTGAGTCATGCTTTTAAAATGACATCAGGACGACCCCGCTTTATTATGCAGCATATATAAAGACCTTCGCCCTTCTTTGTCACTCAGCTATTTACTTCATTGACATTGGAAAAACATTCCATTGATATAAACTAAAGAAATGACCATCAGATATTTCTCGCGGTCGCCTGCCACCCGCCAAATGGCGCACTCGTCCCGAATGTTCACAACTTCCGCTCCTCAGCGTTTGGGATGGAATCCTCCAGTCGGAATGAGCGGGGCCGCAAGGAGGCTCAAAGTGTGAGCTGTGAATTTTACAGAGAGATTATGATGGGTTGAGAAAGGGATTGCAGTCCCCCTGAAACTTGGCCATTGTTTGGTGTGATCTCGATTGCATTCGTTGGCGGAGTGGTGGCAATTGCGAAACATTTCTATTCTGACCAAACTGTGCGTCTTTGATAGTTTTTCCTGATCATTCTATGAGTTGAACGTCAAAACGCAGATTCGTATCGCTCCTACACCTCCTCATGGACCAGGATATAAAGATAAGAAACTGACAGAGAAGGTAAAGGAAGCGTGACAGCTGTTTAAGGTTCCGTATTCGTTCCAGCATTTCGTTTCTTCTCCTGTTTTGCCAAACGAAAATCGAAGTCAACATGTACTAAAAGGAGCTTCAGTATTGGCAATGTATAAGCTAGTTATTCTGTGAGCGTTATCGTCATCTGTGCTGCAGATCAAACTATCAATCAAGGTCTGTGCCTTCTTCTCTCAGGAGGCATTGGGAGTTGTTTGACAGTCTATTCCTGTAAAATCTGTGAAAATTCTTTAGCACTCTCTGGTTCCGTCGCCCTGTTGAACCTTGCAATCATTTCCCCATGGCTGTGGCTGCCATCTTTTCTGGAACCAGGCCGATTTGTATCTGCCAACAGAATGTCGATGGAAATTCCCATCTTCCACGCGAAGTCTGGATCCTTGTAGCAAATCAGCTACCTCTTTGGTACGCTCAGCTTGGTCAATCCGGCGCGCAAGGTACAGCATTCACTCGCCACCTCTACACTTTACAGGAGAATACCTGCCTATCTGGTTACAAGAAGTCAAGGGCTCTTGCGAGCAACCTCGTAGAACGGCTTAAGTTGCTAAAGTATGTAAGGCATCTAGCATTACTTAGGCGAGGTTGAGGAAGAGAAGACCGTCCATAAAGAGTCCATTAAGCTGTTAGAGCATGAAGTGCTGCTTTCGAATTTCTTTCCACTGACGGGGCACTCCGTGGTATGCCATAGACTAGCTTGCTCCTGCTCTAACACAGAAAAATGCCTGGAACTCGATAGGACGTCGGCGTTCCGAAACCCTTTTGAAACATGATATTGTCTGGGAGACGACGGGGAAAGGCAAGTTCCTTCGGCTTGAGAAGTTGACCGTGCGAGAGTTTCCTTATGGATCCGACGAGCACCATTCTTCAGTATGTCTTCTTAATCATGTGGAGCCGATTAACTGATATAATAGCTTTTCGAGATCGACCTTCTGGAAGAGGATACAATTTATTACTCATGAGTTTGTCTGACAACGGTATCGGTTCGCTTGAACTGTCACGTTCGCGTTCATCAAAGAAATCTGTAGTGGATGATGTGCCAATCACAAAAGACATGTTCACCTGGCTTGCAGCCAACGAATCTTTCACCCTGCTTCATCTGCGAAGTCGTTTTAGAGAACGATGAACGAGAAATGATTGTGCATCAATTGTTGACCTTCTAGAGAAAGCTAATTAGTCTTCCCCTTTTTGTTGACATCCGAGCTTGGAAGTGTTGGAGTTCCAGGGGAGCTTCATTCCATTCTCTGGGCTTCTTTGTTGATAGCTTGACGTTAAAACGCTGCTGGGAGAACGGGGTGGAAGTTTGCGCACAGTGGTCTTGCGCAAAGGGGAGTATAAGATGTACGACGGTTATGGAGGAGTTTTGCCTGCCGATTTTGTAGCTTGATAGTATGTGATTGGATTAGCTATAACTTTAAGGTCCAGAGAACACTTATTGAGGGGCTGAAATCCACTCTTAACCTTCAAACAAGTTCCTCCCGGCTTGGGACATGGAATTATCCGCGCAATATCAATGGTGTTTCTTAATGGGACATTGTTCATCCGCAGCTGATCTAAGGAACATTCTCCCGAACATTATCTGTTATTTCACCTGCGAAAGCACCACGGTTGCACCCGTACAGCTGATTGCGGGACTCGGGATCGGTTGGACTTTGCCCTCATCTCCTTCCTCCAACTCAGAGCAGCGTCGACCTGCTCTTTTAGCATCCTTCGTGTCTGTTGGACTGCACGAGTCCTGCAATGGCACCCTCGAGCCCTTCTGAACGCCTTTCTCAAATCAAGAATGCATTAGTAGTAAAGGATGGGGACCTTCCCATTGCATTCAAGTTCAGACCTAAACTACCAGTCAGTTGCTCCTTCTTAGGATGAGAGAAAGCTAATGCGTACCCTAGCCTGGCTTACCTGTTAACTGGACTCCTCTGAACCCAGTAAGCATTGCTTTCGAACGCTGTTCTGCGCTCAACGAAGTACTAGCTCTCATTTCTACTCAAATCTGCCACGGTACCTTTCCTGTCTCGCATCAGTCTCATATCCATTGAACCAACCGACAGGTATACCCGACGAGGACCGCATTAGTACATTTGGAGGCAGGTAAGAAATGGAGCTTCAGTGAATGGTCTTAACTACTTCCTTCACGTCACATGTGCCAATTTTGATTGCCATTGTCAATAATAGGGCCATGAGAGTGTGCTACCTGGCATACGGCTTGAAGGGGATGTCTATTAAACCAGGCGATCGCGTTGCTGTGCTTGCTCCGTGAGCTTTCATAGCTCTCAGTTTTGATCGAATGACAACGTTTGACGACACGGAACAGGAACACCCCCATGATTGCAGATCTGATTCAAGCCTGCCCAGCAGTGAAGGCTGTCATTGTCACTATCAAGTATTATCTCAGATGTGAGAGACATAAAGGATGACAGTGATTCTTTAGTATTCGCTTGACACGCCCAGAAATCCTCTACATCATCGAACACTCTGGCGCTTCTGTTGTTTTCGCCGATCACCAATTTGTCGAACTGACACAAGGCTGCTCCATCCCGGTCGTCGTTTCTTACGACGGTGCCAAACCCCCTGCTCAAGACCCTTTCGAACAAGTAATTGAACGAGGAAAGAAGTCAGCCTCGGAAGGCTGGGACGGTTTGGAGCTGGAAGCAGATGAAAATGCACCATATGCTATTTCTTACACTTCAGGGACGACTGGAAAGCCTAAAGGTAAATCATTCAGGTTTAACACATTGCTGAAGCCATCCCAGGAGTGGTTACGACATTACGCTCGACATATTTAGCCGCTCTTGCGAATGTCATTGAAAGTCGGCTGACAGCTGACAGCTGCTTTTTGTGGATCGTGCCTATGTTTCGTGAGTTTGCTCACTTAGAACAATAGATGTGCTAAGTGCCTTACAGACTGCGTTGGCTGGACATTTCCATTTGCTTGTACGGCGGCGCATGCGACTCAGTTCTGTCTAAGAAGCGTTGGAACATACGACCTGATCTGGGATCACATCCTCCACCATAAAATTACCGTAAGCAGCCGGGTTAACGAGAGTGGGAATTCTGATGAAATCTCAGCATTATTGTGGCGCACCAACAGTCCAGTGAAGTCTACTTTATCACTTTCGAGTTTATGATCTTTACTTGATATGCAGATTGATGCTTTATAGTCACAAGAAAGCCCGCCGTGTGCCTCAACCAGTCACTGCTCTAGTCGCAGGTGAAGTTCCTTTCTCTTCATCTGACATCTAGTAACGGCTGCCTAGGTGCTGCACCTACTCCGACGCAGATAAAAAGCCTCGAATCTCTCGGAATCGAGGTTGTGCATGTCTACGGGTTGACAGAAACGCTAGGACCATCGACGCGGGCGTTCCCCCAGGACTGGTGGGAAGAAGTCTCAGAAGATGAGCGCTACCACCTCAAGGCACAACAGGGGCACTCTTACTTGACAACCGACGACGTTCGCGTAATCAAGTTAGCGGAACACCGGGATGCGGCGAATCCTATACAAGAGACAGCTGCTGACGGTCATGAAGTTGAAGAAATCGTGATGAGAGGCAACCTTACGATGAAAGAATATTACAACGACCATGCTGCTACTCAGGCGAGTTGTTCTAATGGATGGTTCCGTGAGCGATTCATTCTTCTTAACTGTCAATTCTGATCTGACCGAGCTGTAGATACTGGCGACCTCGCTGTGCGATTCGCGGATGGTCGCTTCGCCATCATGGACCGAGCAAAAGATGTGCTTCATATCTTAATTCGACAGAGTGTACAATTGAGCACTGATTCATAGATAATCATCTCGGGAGGAGAAAATGCGAGCAGCCTGATGATTGAAGAACAGCTTTCAGCACATCCTGATGTGCAAGAATGCGCCGTCGTTGCGAAGAAAGAGGTGCGTTCCCAGTTTACGCGCATAGGAAGAGTCGGACTGAGTCGTTTGTAGGCGAAATATGGGGAACGACCATTCGCTTTCGTCGTTCTCACACCAACCGCAGCCTCTAACTGGCACAACAATTCTGAGGGATTTGCGCAGGCCTTGAAAGATTTCTCCAGAAGTCGTTTACCGGGATTTGCGCGACCAGGTTAGCTTTCGCTTCTATACTAGTGCGCTCTTTGACAGTGTCGACGTTTTTGCGGTTAAAGAATGGGTCCAGGTGGTGCCAGAAATCGAAAAGAGTGCGACGGGCAAGGTGTTGAAGTACGAGCTTCGGAAACGAGTGAACGGCAAATAATGCGTGTTTCACGACGTAGAATTATACCCAAGGAATCCAGCTAACAGTACAATACGATGGACAACCTAGCAAGGCCCGTGAAGCAGATCACTTCGATTTTTCTGAGAGTTCCTTCGCCCGCGCGGCCTTTTCAGCCGCCTCCTTTCGCTTCTTCGTTTGGACATTGACATAAAGTCCAGCGCAGAATGCAACCAAGCTGATGCCCACCATCAGGGTAATCTAAAAACGGGTGTAACCACTTACTTGAAGAATGGAACCCAGAGAGATGGGTCCAAGAACTTCTGGGCAAATGCCATCGACAGGGGTGAGATGATCCACGTGAGCTACAGAGAAGTTATGTGCCGCAATACAAGGTGTGAATGAACTTGCCTTCATGATTCTCCAGAATCCGAGCTTCACATAGGCCATTGCCTGATCAACGCTTTTGGCTCCATTGATATATCCCATGCAGAACAGGTCTTGTCCAGGTCATTAACTATAGCGTAGCCCGTAGACATATACGCACAGACAGACTGCTGAATGGGAGAGATAAATATATTGGAGCAAAGGATTTGTGCGATGCGCGCTTTAGCAGAGGTCTTTCCCTCAAACAGCTTCGTCAAAACACCCAAAAGAGTGTGACCCAACGGCGCAGACACGAAGAAACCTTCAGAGCAGCCACTCAGCAAAGACCCACCGCTTCCATACACGAGACACGCACCATATGCACCCATTTTCAGGGCTCGTTGGTTCGCCTGCACGACATCAAGGGCTGGATTTCCTGACGGCTTGAAGGACACTTTCGCTCCCGTAATTTGACCAGCGATGACCTCTTGCAGAAGTCTGTAGGTAAACAGCTCAAAAGACATCCATCACGACGAAGAAGAACACTTTCGAAAGCGTGCCAGCTGTGCATGCTTTGGTCAAGAGAGGCCGAGTTGCGAGGCTCTGGAGGTACCGAGCGAGGAGGGGATTGAGCTCCTGCAGGCAAGCAGGTTATTGGGGTCTGTATTGGATTCAGAGGGATGGCTCACTTGTGGTTTGACAACAGGTTGGGCCATGGTTTTGCTGCTTTCTGTCCTTTTTGCTGGAGAATGCTGCTCTCTTCGAACTCGGGTTTTATTTCCGCTTCGTAGTTCAAGCTGAGCCGGTTCAATATCCGGGGCAACTCTCCGAAAAAGCGGGGAACGATTCAGCCAAGCCGAACAACGCGCCGACGCGCGCCAACCTGCGACCCAATCACAAACCCCTATCTCGTTATCTTCTTGAGTGAAAGAGTGCTCGATTCCTTATTTCCTCAACAACACGCATAGATACAGATCTAGTCACTGATCTTATGTTATATAAACGAGGAAACTTTCCACTTGTAATTGAACTCATCATTGAGAAGGGGAGGAAGCAAGAACATGCACTGCGACTCGGAATAATACATGGCCCTTCTCAGAATCAGACAAGTTTGAAGAAACGAAAGAATCAAACCGAAACTTGATGACAAAACCCACTTGTTACTTGTTTGGACAACAGGGAACTGATCGACTGATTGCAAATTTCAGTCCATTTCCATTGGAATATCTTCTTTCCCCGTGCTCCGTTCCGACGACTCTCGAAGAATCGACGCCGATCCAACGCTCCCGGGGGTGAAGGATCGATCCTGAGGGCCTTAGATCCAAACATGCTGCCATTACCAAGAGCGTGCGAAGGAGACCGAACGAAACTGCCGACCGAACCGACTTCTCGCTTCTGCTCCTCGAAGAAACCGATGGGAGGTGTTGATGATTGAAACGGAACGGCGGTAGTCTGTCTTTCCCTGCCATAAAACGACCCAGACTGTTTCGCAGCTTGTCCATCATTACTTCCATTGCTTCCGTGCTGACTTCCATTTCCTGTGAGGAAATGGTCTTCACCGGGGAAGAAGCCCTGTTCTTCAAGCACGTCCATGCTGAACTCTTCCAAGTCGGCGACAGGAGAAGTAAAGTCCTCTTCCGTTGTGGGATTGGTCATATCGCCGTGTGAATATAAGGAGGAGAAGGACGAAGAGATTGAGGACGCCTGAATCTTGTCGATGTTGAATCGATCTGAGCCCAATAATCCCGACTCCGGTGAGCTGACAGCAGCAGGCCAATATGATTTGTCTTCGGGGAGAGACCGACTCGGGGCGATTAAAATAGCGGCTGCCTGCAAATAAGATGAGCATTACAAATGACCATGTTCCAGTCGCAGCCATACCTCAAGCATTTGAACTTGGGCATGCTTGGAAAGCATCAACTTGCTCGCTTCTTTCCAGTGCTAACGTCAAACAGCATAAGCACAAGTCAGCGAATCGTTGAAATTTGACATGCCTCGGAGTGTTCCCACCTGCGGAAAACATGGTTAGTTGAGAAGCGCGGCACATGGGGATAAACAAACCGATGCTTAACCAAACATTGTGCATGCCGATATTTCTAAGCGAAATCGTGAACCAGTTTCCAAAGCTGGTACTTGACGAAAAGCACACCTTTGAGCACTTCTCGCACTTGAAGATTTGGCCCCGTCCTTTATTCCTCTTCTTCAGCTGCCCGGTCGCATCCACGCTTTGCATTTCTGCGTCATCGAACTCGCCGTCATCCACCACCTCGTCGTCATCGAAGACGCCCTCCATGGGCTCTAATCCTTTCGGAGCGCTTTGAGCGGCCTTGTTTAGCGGTACGCTTTGAGCTTTAAACTTGGCACGTTCTGCCGCAGCCGAGGAGTGATTCGACGAGCGCCGTCTCGAAGCGATCTGATATGGCTTATGGGCATGAGGATGTAAATGCGCGCCGCCCGACGAGCTGTTGCGAATGGGAATCGGTGCTGGAACTCCATGAGCACTGGGAGCCTATTCGACCATTCCACATCACGCTCAATCCCCTCTTTCTCCGCTAAGAAGCAGAAAATTCACCTGGTTGGGCCATTCGTTGACCATGCCCTGAACCACAACACCGTATTGGTTATCAGGCATGCTCTGATATCGACTTAGATGAAATAAGGCTCCGAGTCTGATTGTTGGGATGCCTGCACGTCAGAAGGCTGGAAGATGGTTGTGGGGCGTAAACGTGAATGAAAATGCAATGCTCGTTGTTGAAAGGTTGGATGGCTTGGACGCCTGAAAACATTGGAGGATAAGGAGATAAGCTACAACATGTTGGGGAAAGCTGAATTTGAGGTGGTCGTCGTTTCTCGACTTCTCGAAAAAAAATTAGGTTGAGAGCCTTCGTTTTGTGACTCAAGCTAAACTCCGTTGTTCCGTGAAACTGCGGACTCAATTTCTCGCTTTTTCTTTCTGATCAGATTGTGTCACTGAAAGGTGAACTAATGGCAAGAGTTTGGCTAAAAAACGCCTGTTGATCCAACGCAAGAGTTGAAACAAATGTTCAAAGTCCACCAACCCTTTGGGATTGGATTAAACAACGCTGGCACGCTGACATTGAATTACTGAAGGTCACTGGCACAACGACCCTGAGGTAGAAGTACTTGTTATACAAAAGGTGGAGGTCCTGGCATACCAGGCGGCGGAGGTGCTTGAAACCCAACTGGTGGAGGAGGGATGATTCCATGAGGAGGAGGTGCAAATCCAGGCGGTGGCGGAGGCATTCCATTGGGAATGAATCCAGGTGGAGGAGGCGGAGGCATGGACATCATTGGAGGAGGTTGAGAGTACATCATGGGAGGAGGTGGAGCGGAAACTGGCATCATCATTGGAGGAGCTGGTTGAGCGAAAGTCATTGGAGCCATCGGAGGTGGCGGCGGTGGTTGCATTCCCAGCATCATCACACCAAGACCTCCCACAGGCAGAGCGTTGTTCTTTCGCGCTTGAGCAGCCAAAAGACGCTCGGCTCCGGTACCATGTCGTTCACCTTTACCTTCTTTCTTGAAAGCGTAATCGACGGAGATAGGCTTGTTCATGAGGAATTGATTGTTCATGGACTCGATAGCGCCGTCCGAAGATTCGAAGGATTCGAAGCAGACAAATCCGTAACCTTTCGATGCGCCAGTTTCAGGATCCCTTGCAATCTAATTAAAACCAAGACGTCATCAAAAGAATCTAGAGAAGAGAAAATCTACCTTTGCAGGCTGAACCAGTGTCCCAAAAGCCGAAAAAGTGTCGTACAGCATTCGCTCATCGACATTGACATCCAAATTGCCAACAAATAAGTTCGCTCCAATGTCAAGCTTTGTTCGATCCGTAGTAGCTTGAGACTGAAACGTTGACCGTCAGTTGTTATCCCTCAACCAAGAATCGAAGCAAAACCGACCTTGTTCACACGAATGGGCTTGCCAAACATTTTTATCTGGTTCATGATTTTGCAAGCATACTCCGCGTCATCCTCGCTCGCAAACTCGCAGAACCCATACCCTTGATGCGAATTCGAAACTCGATCTTTGGGAAGGTGGACATTTACTGCACAGAACCTATAAACAGGAGACGCTAGCA
>MU271375.1:11027-79097 GCA_021432655.1 Atractiella rhizophila
AACACAATTCGCTGGATGAAGACGTCAGATCGTCAATCGCCTACTCCCACTGATGTTTTCAATTTTGAAAACATTTCACGCGACGTCTTCCCACTCCCGCCTTCTCTCTTCTCTTCTCAGCCTTTGCTCTCTCTTTTCTGTACCCGCACCTCCAGCTCTCAGACTAGCCCTCCCTCTCCAAGCGCTACAACAATACACCGCGCTCCTTTTAGACATTCTTGCTCTACATTCGCCTTCGAATCCTCCGAAAGACCCAAACCCTCTTCTTGCTATGATGACAGATCTGGATGAAATTCGACAGATGGCTCTCGAGCTGTTAGTAGGTATGGCTGAGGTAGCGAACGAGCGTGGAACGTTGGTAAGAGGAGGATAATCTTCCTGGAAAAGAGTGGTTGCGCACTGTCATTGGTCGCGTCTTTAGAGTAGCATCCGAAATTCCAAACATCGACTTTCAGGAATGGGACCTAGCTGAAGAAGGAGAAGAAGCGGAGCACATCGGTTTCGTCGCAGAAACAGCACTCGACCGGCTGGCAGTTTCTTTGGAAAAGTCGCGGCTGAGGGTTTCCTTCCCTTTCGTTGGCGAGATGCTCACGACGCACGAGGAGAAAGAAGGAGAGCATCCAATATGGAAGAAACGATTGGCGGCTTTGGGAGCAATCGGCGCTATGGCGGATGGATGTGGAGGAGAGATGAGCAAGAATTTGGATAAAATTATGGGACTTGTGCTCCCCATGTTGGATGATGAAAATGTGAGAGTAAGACATGGAGCTATTTATGCTCTCGCTGAGCTTTGCTCTGACCTTCCAGTAAGCATTGCCTAGATTTGGCATCGCTAGACTAAAGAGTCTCTTTTAGGGAAAAGTGCAACAATCGTTTGCCGAACCAGTATTGAATGCACTGGTTGCGGTATATAAAACGTCGTCACATCGGTCTGTCGTCTGTTTCTCGCGTACGTGTCATTGATTATCGTCGCAGAATCAAAAGGTACTCTCTTTCTGCTCTGGTCAACTTTATCGAATCAGCGACACCTGAAATCCTCGGTCCTTTCCTTGGAGGTCTTCTACAGCACCTCGTCAACGCCTTCAACACTGGCGACGAATACCTGCAGGAGGCAGCTCTGAATGTCATCAGCTCTATGGCCGAAGTTGCAGGTCCAGCCTTCAGGGACTTCTACCCTGCTCTTGCACCTTTATTATTCGCCGTGGTAGAAGACAAGCATCAAAATTTGCATATGAAAGCGAAGGCTCTTCAGACGGCTACCTGTATCGGTCTGTGTTTTGACTCTGTGTTGGTTTGAAACTGAATATGGAAGCAGCTGCATGCTGTGACATTAGCACAGCTCATCAAAGCTCAGTGGAGCAGATGGGCCATTCCCTGTTAGACCTTCTGCGTAAGCTTCTCGGCCCTGCTTCCTGTTCTTGTATCTGAATTGGGATACAGAAAATCTTCACCATACCGAAGAGGAAACGGAGACTCTCCGAATCGTCCTCACTTCCTTCGGACAACTGGCACAGGCGCTCGGTGCTCATAATTTCAAACCATATCTACCCCAGCTCCTTCCTATTCTCCTAGAGAACGCTGCTGTTCGACCAGACGTCTCCTTAACAGCCAAAGACGAGGCGGATGAAACCGAAGAAGAAGAAGGATGGATTTACCTCGATGTTCAAGGACAACAGGTATGCCATCTCTTGTTTAGGAGGCTCCTAAGACATCTGTGTAGGTTGGAGTACAAACCACACACCTCGAGGCAAAAAGCCATGCATTAGACACGTTGAAAACTATCGGCGCAGTAGTGGGCAATGGGATGCAGCCGTGGTTGGATCAGTTGGTCGACATCTGTGTTCCGTTGTTGAAGTTTTATTGTATGTGCTGTTTCGCTGACAATGGGACCTCACTCATTCTGCATTTTCTTAGTCGATGAAGGGATCCGCCTGGCCTCCATACAAATGATTCCAATCCTTGTAGCCGGTGAGCATACGACTGAACCTCCTTTGTCGGAATTTGACACGGTTTTCAGGCTATAAAGACGAAAATTCAGAGGTCGATAACTTTCAAGTGAATTACATCAACCGTCTATTCAAGGGTCTGGCCGATTTGATTCAAATCGAAAACGACCCTGCGATCCTCGTGGAGCTGCTCCAAGCTTGGTTGGCATCGTTTCTGGCATTCCCCCACGCCATCTCCACCTCGCAAGTCGAACTTATGTCGAAAGCGCTGAAGGTTCAACTGAAGGAGGTGATCATTCGAGCGGATCTCGAGCGGGTTGAGCTGCAAGCAGAAGGCTGCCCCAAATCAGCAGAAGATGGCCAACCTAGCGAATTCATGGTTGCTTATGAGCTCAATCGATGTTTGCGAGAGCTGTTGCGTTATCAACCCGATGGGTTTAAGCTAGACGAATTCCTGACGAACCTCACTCTGGCAACTCGAGAGGAGCCTTATCTCAGGCTCTTCGCCCTCCGACTGATGTGCGATCTCATCGAATTTACCGGCCCAGCATGTTTCTCTGCAATTTCTGAATATCTACCTCTTCTTCTGGCTGGCATACAAGATTCTGGTGCGTTAGTTTAGATTTTACACGCATTACTGATAGTGAAGTTTAAAGAACCTTTCACAAGAAGGGTCTGCTCGTACGGCATTGGAATGATGGCTGCATTTGGAGGTGATCCCTTTCGTCCAGTCGCTGAGAGTAGGCGTGTCCGTTGTGTAGGCCAAATGCTAACAATGTCCACAGGTACGATACCAGTTTTACTTCAGACCGTATCTCTGCCTCCCACTAGTGAATTTGACGTTCTCGCAAGGGATAATGCTGTATCCGCTCGTCCGTCCAGCCTCCTCGACATTGTGATGTACTGACTGTTCTTGTTGTATAGTTGCAAAACTCATTCGTCAAGGCATTGTCGATCCGAGCGACAACAAAACTATTGCTGCTTGGGTACTCGCACTACCCATCGAGCAAGATAGCGACGAGATGGATGCTGTCTGGGGACTCTTGTTGGAACTAATCATTCGGTGAGTTCCCACGGTTGCTCCCACCCAAACTCCTAAACTGCTGCAACAGGGAACACCCAACTGTAGACCCTCAAGCGTCACCGACTACTGGGCTCCACATCGTCAACAGCCTCTACCTCGCCTACCACAATCCTGCCCTTCCAGCACTCTACCGTGACTCCATCGCTCAGGGCTTACGGACTTACATCACCAAATTTCAAGACCCAACCGCCGCCTTTCAAAGTCTGCCAGATTCGGTCAAGTTCTTCATCTCCACTGTATTGTCTGCTTGAGAAAGGAAAGGTCACCAGACCTCAAAATGTGTTCATTTACCTGCTGCAAATCGTTCAGTTGAAGTTGTCAATCGCGTCGTTCCTTTCAAGTTCACAATCTTTGATGCCAATGTCATCCTCATCTTCATGCTCCGTCGCCCTCTCGGGTCACTCTACTCAACAAGGATCCGCTCCAAAGTAATGTTTATGTATGTTTATTGATTATGCAGAAATTTTACACACGACATCCGACAACGAGGAGCAGTTCCAAATAACAAATTAGAGAACGGTAGGGGAATGAGAGTCGAGAAACGCCAAAGTTGGACGTTGGATAACAACCTCACCAGTTGGAGGTGAAGATAGACACAGCGACAGATCAATATAAGACATTGGAGGATAAAAGGTTTCGGGTAAAGGAACGATGAAAAGCAAGCCGTTGAAGATTTATTCCTGGGTTGAGAAGGGTAACCTGAGAAGAGCATCCTCTTTTAGTGAAGCGAGAAGAGGTAATCAAGTCGATAATAAGAGTTAATAACGGGAACCAGAACGCTACCGACGGAAGTGAGAAGATACGAAAGAGCAGACCAAACTTCACAGATGTCCGACACTTAGTATCTTCACCGAAGCCTTTAAACATCAATCTGAAGAAAAGAGGAGCAATTTGAAGCCAGGATGAAATAAAGGCTTCTCATACTGAAAGATCACCGCATAGCATGTCGCATGTCCCATATCGTACCGAACCGAACCAGATTGAGAAGAGCACGAGTACATCAAGAAGATCGAAGGAAACGAATCAAGCGAAGAGACCATAAGCACTATTGTTCGCATCCAGACTCATATTATACCAATTAGGTTGAGCCTGCTGCGCGATCGACCCTCTCCTGCTTCCTTCCGAAGAGACAGACGAAGCAAGAACATCGTCACCATTTTGCGGCTTCACTGCCCAAAGACCAGCGTGATTAGCGGCCGCAAAATCGATGCCCAAGCTCGCGGCAATTTGCTGCTGCTGCTGAGCGACGGAGACGGGAGGGGAGGCAGAAATGAACGAGGAGGCGGATTCAGGAGTGCTTGAGGTGTTGGGTGACTTGAGGCTTTCCGATCCAGAAGTCGAGGGCGGCTTCTTCATCTCCTTGCTCTTCTCATCATCCGATTCCGACTTGATATGCACACCCGCGAATGAAGCGTCGAAGGAATTGCCATGAGCGGCTGTCTGAGCCGGGGCACTCAACATCGGTCCAGCGCCGAACAATTGACCAGTGGCTGAATACAGCTGAGCCGCAGCTGGGTTCTCGAACGGGTGTCCTTGAGGATGGGGATGGAATCCAGCAGGGGAGAGCAACGCAGCAGTTGTCAGTCCATGAGCAGGATCATGGAAGAGGCCAGGGCCGGCAGGAATTCCAAAATGGATGTTCTGTCCTCTTTGAGCAAGAAGAGTCGGAATTTGACGACCGTATCCAGCTTGCACTGCAGCTTGATTCTGAGCTTGGACGGCTGCGGCGAATTCAGCGGCTGAAACGCCTCCAGAAGGAGTCGGGACTGCAATCTGGCCAGGAACGATGATGGGAGGCGATGGTGCGATAATTGCACCTGTAAGGTTCGGAGAACGAGGCTGGACTTGTTGGGAGTGGGTGAGGGCGGACACGATGTGAGGCGGTGGAGGAGGAAGCGTCGGCATCCCTAGTCGTTGGCGGAGCTCGTCAACCTCACGACGAAGGTCGAGGTTCTCCTTGGCGAGGTATCGCTCTCGCATCATCGACTCGTTAATGTATTCCAGGGATTTGTTGACGATGATGGACTTGGACGGTCGCTTCACGTGCGCCATCGAAGGTAAAGCTTCTGCCAAAGCCTGACCGAGCCCCCGGAAAAAAAAAAAGTTCAACACCGACCGACATGAGATAAGAATGAGACGGAAGAAAGACGAACCATAAATCGACCGTTCAATGACTCCCTCCTCGCTCTCTCAATGGCGTTATGGGTTGCCCTCCTCTCTGCCGAGCTCAAACTGCTCTTCTTCACTTTGCCACTCTTGGGGTCCAAACCATCTTCCCCAATCGCCCCGTTTCCTGACAAGTCCATGGCTCCAAAGAGTCCTGAGTCGTTTAAGTTGGAGCCATTGTTGGGCGAATTCGAATCGGTTTCTGAGGGAGAGGAAGCGGGAGGGTCGGAACTGGAGAACGTGGCTCCGGAGATGATGGAGGTAGAATTGGCGTAGTACTCTGGATGAGGAATCGTCATCTTTGCTAAATGATTATTTTCTCGATTGGGAAAAACTGGTTCGGAAGGGACAATTGGTACGAAATGATGTGGCGATCGGTTTTCGGGACGATGCGAATGAAAGTACGAGGATTATGAACTCTTCTTCTCGGGACTGATTGAGAGGCGAAAATCGACGGATGGAGTGCTGAGCGTTGATGAATCGGAATGCTGTAGAACAACCCGATTAGGACCGACCACCAAACCATCCCCACCTCGCCCAACCTGCTGAGTCAAGGAGGCAACTCACCTGGATTTTCACAAAGAATTATCAACAATCTCTTCTCTTCTCTCGACTGCGAGAGAAATACTGCACTCCTCAACGGTTAAGGAAATCGACAAGGTTGATGACACAAAGAAGTGGCCGAAGGTTTTTGAAGAATACTCCTCTTTCTTCGGTGCAAACTACTCAAACCAGCGACAAATCACTGACGAGGTGCGCCTAGGATGTTGGAAGTACCCTGAGAGCTCTGGTATGGGGAGTCGAGGATATAATCGCCTGGGTCGTTTCTTGTTTCCAAGAGCAGGATGGAAATCCGAAATCGACAAGGGGTCGCTAAGGGCTAAAGGCTTGTTAATAGCTTGACGAAAGCTGGCAAAGGCTGGTATAGGCTGTAAAACAGGCTGGTTAAGCGAGGAAAATGGCGGTAATAGCTGAATGTCAGGGAGGCTCGCGAGTCTAGAAATTGGCCACCGTCCTAGTCAACGTTTTCCTGCAGCAGAGAGTAAGGACATACAAAACTCAAGCGGCACCTATGACGAGGGAAGGCGGATAGAAGAGGCGGAGGGGGAGGGGCGACCAGAGATCACTCTGACATCCAAAGCAGGCTGATGGGGGGAAGAAGAAAGTTGAAGTGTCCCTCCCTAATAAGAGCTCACTCCGGCTCCGGACTTCAATTCTCCCGGCTTGAATGCGATCGGCGGACACCAGAACGTTAACCTCAACCCAGCCGAATGGGCAAACCTTAATCCTGGGTATAGAAGTTGTCTTATTAATGTTTGTGGCCACCACCCAAATTCCCAAATTGTGTGGTCATTACACTTCAACATCTCTCTGTTTCTCCTGGCGCTACAGTTGTGTTGTTACTGCAATGCCAGCACTCAGCATTCAACCAAAGGGAGGCAGGCTTGCAGCCGATGGGAGAACAGGGTTGTTTAATTGCTTCCATTAGCGTTGCACTAAAAAAAGCGGGTCCGAAACCGATACATCGGATATTAATTGGCTCTATCAATGCCAGATTTGCGTTTGAGCTTTCCGAGCTGAGGAGCCAATCACTCTCAATCTCCAATCCAAGACGAAGGAGAGTCAAGGACATCGCCTGTCGACACGTCTCTGTTCTTCGTTACGGACGCGATCCGGCGGCGCGCAGGCATTCGTGGTCGCTTCGACATTTCTGAGGACGACAACCGGCCCTTCACGTCAGCTTCGTCGCGGTTGCTGGTTGTTTCCTGTCGTCCCGCATCACATCACCAATCAGCAGAAAGGAAGCTGAAGGAAGGAAACAGGAGAGGGATCAGAAACGGTCCGTATCAGCAAATCGATTAGAGCCCCGCTTTTTCTTGCTCCCTTCGTGTTAAGGACACAAGGAGAGGACATTTATGTAAGAGCAGAAGGACGAATCGGGAGCACGAGAACGCGAGGGCGGGGACAATGAGTGAGTCCAAGAACCTCGCTGCTGTTTCGCGTTGCGCGATCAGTTGATGGAAGGATCTTGCTTCATCTTCATCAAATCTTGCAGCGGGGTAAGTAGCGAAAAGCACAAACAGATTCGACTGTGACATCTCGAAGAGACTGTGCCTGTTGTTGGCAATGGACTGCCGTCACCAACACCAAGGACTGTGCATCGATGCAAGCACTTCCCCGAGCTATCCGGCCCGCATCGTTCGATTGATGAGGAGGAGGACAGGGCGAAATCTACGGGTCTGAAACAATTCCCCCTTCGAAGTGTGGGCTAGTTCCTACCTCGCTCTCCGACGCACAGAGAATGACAAATGCCCATGGGTGTCAGGTCCAAGTAGTGATTGACGGCTTCCATCCTAGATTCCCCTTCCTTTCCGTGATATCACAAGTTACAGTTTGGAATGGCGAGGCGCGAGCAGAGAGGGATGAAGGATGTGCTAAAAGCAGCTAGATTGGCGGATACCGAAAAGATCGTTTCCACCGAGGTCACCTTGAGGCAATGACAGCTGGGGACGATTGGCAGAGGAGGGAAGCTGAGCAGAGCAGGCTGGGAAGAGATGGGTGGACGAAGCCCTTTTATTTATGAGCGCGGAGGGAGCAGACTCGCGCGCATGCTAGCTAGGTGCCATCGAAGCATGGAAAGGCGCACGGCTACGTGACCGATCACACTGAGGAGGGTTGGTTTAGGTATGATTATATGGTGCTCGTAATTATGATTGCGTGTTGACGTGAAAGCAACATGAGCGAATGCATTCCGAAAGAAATCATGAGCTACTTCCGCTATTACTTTGATGCGTGGATTTATGCGATGTCAGAATCAGAATATCAGATGGTGTCTTTTAGGGTCAGGGTTTCAGACTGCATTCAAGTGAAGTGAAGTGAGAGCGAGGAGAACGAGAACGACGATACAGGACTTCAGCTGAACAGGGACGAAGTTGTTGAAAGGAGGGCAGAGTTAGTGTTCTGAAGTCGGGAGAACCAAGCAGGGGACCTATGGTGAGTGCTAAGTCAGCTTCGCATCTCTCCTTCGTGCATTCATCCGTTCATTGTTCTGTTCATGTTCGTTGCATTTCTCACAATTCTTGACTGGAAAATTTGTTTATTGAGAAACAACTTGAGGTCATGCATGAGTGATTGGTGGCCCGCCCCGATCACAGCTTGCCAGGTTCCTTTACCATTTCAGTGCCCACTGATTGGCCTGGTCACATAGGGTGCCTCGATTCTGTGGCTAGCAGCGTCAGTTTCAGTATTATCAAAATATTTCATCATACCTCTTTATTTCATCCTGTCCAATTTTTCATCAGCGGCTCAGAACCGACAGTTGAACGCTACGAACCTCAGTCAGCTTGATATGAACTGCTTTCGCCAGTTCCCTCAAGCTTTCAAGCTTCGTGGTCCCTACAATCGGGGCTGAAACTCCTTTCTTATTAGCCACCCAAGCGAAAGCAACTTGAGCCATCGTCAAGTTCCGTTCTTTGGCGATCTCTCCTACAGCCTTCACGATTCCTTCGTCCCCTCCTTTGCTTGTTGCTTTCATAATGGCCTGAAATTGGTCTTTTCCGCTCCGATCACTGGATTCCGACCATGGACGGCAAAGAACGCCTGCTCCGAAGTCGTTGATACACTGTCTCACACCTTGATCGAAAATCAAACCCACCTCGTCCGAGCGGAGACCAGGGGATTGAGCCAACCCCAAAGTGCTCCAATAGAGGCATCATCTCTCTCTCTTCTTCCCTGCGTAGGTTTGTGAGTTGGATCGACCTTTCACATTGACGATAAAATCCACACCTGTATACAGCCGAGTAGTGATTTTGCATAGAAATGAAAGGCGTCAGGCTACATAAACCACAGTCAATGATGCTTCGAGAAAGAGAAAGAACGCACTTGTGCGTAATGGCATAATTTTGCATAAGATGGAATTGATATGCCCAGCAAGAGGACATCCCGATGTACCTCCAAAAACATTTAATACTACTCTCCTCATAATGGAGGAGAGTAAACGCACCTGACATAACCAGCTGCAGCAAAAAATTAGCTGTATTTTCATTTGGAACTGCTGTCACGAACCTTTGACAATATCGTGCAGCGCGGCCATCTGAACGGGTGTCCGTTAGAAAAGCACTTCAAGGTATTGGCAGAGTTACAGTCTCAGCGATTGGTGTGTTTGGGTCAAATCGATGCACTGTTGATGCCTCATCAGATTTCTGGTGGCGCGCTAGATGGGAACTTGCTCTGATAAACGTCGATGTAGTCCACCTGTAACCTCTTCAAACTGGCTTGGACAGCATCAAAGATATGTTTCCTGCTCGCGCCGTATTGGTTCATTGCTTTCATAATGGCCTGAAATTGGTCTTTTCCGCTCCGATCACTGGATTCCGACCATGGACGGCAAAGAACGCCTGCTCCGAAGTCGTTGATACACTGTCTCACACCTTGATCGAAAATCAAACCCACCTCGTCCGAGCGGAGACCAGGGGATTGAGCCAACCCCAAAGTGCTCCAATAGAAGCATCATCTCTCTCTCTTCTTCCCTGCGTAGGTTTGTGAGTTGGATTGACCTTTCACATTGATGATAAAATCCACACCTGTATACAGCCGAGTAGTGATTTTGCATAGAAATGAAAGGCGTCAGGCTACATAAACCAGGGTCAATCATGATTTGGGAAAGAGAAAGAACGCACTTGTGCGTGATGGCATAATTTTGCATGAGATGGAATTGATATGCCCAGCAAGAGGACATCCCGATGTACCTGCAAAAACATTTAATACTACTCTCCTCATAATGGAGGAGAGTAAACGCACCTGACATAACCAGCTGCAGCGAGAAATTAGCTGTATTTTCATTTGGAACTGCTGTCACGAACCTTTGACAATATCGTGCAGCGCGGTCATCTGAACAGGTGGCCGTTAGAAAAGCACTTCAAGATATTGGCACAATTACAGTCTCAGCGATTGGTGTGTTTGGGTCAAATCGATGCACTGTTGATGCCTCATCAGATTTCTGCTGGCCCGCGAGATGGAAACCTGCTCTGATAAACGTCGATGTAGTCCACCTGTAACCTCTTCAAACTGGCTTGGACAGCATCAAAGATATGTTTCCTGCTCGCGCCGTATTGGTTCACGTAACCGTCTTGGTCCAATCGTGGATGTGGGTAGATGATCTCTCCCGGGTTACGAGAAACTATTCCCGAGAACTACATCCAACATTATTCCAGAATGTGAGGAATAGAGCAGATAGCATTGCCTTCGTCATAATCACAACCTTTTCACGCGGGATGTTGTGCACCTTGAGCGCTCGACCCAGAATTTGTTCAGAGATTCCTGAAGAATAGACATCTGCCGTATCGAATGTGTTGATTCCAAGCGTGTACGCTTCTCCGATATGCTCGATCCCGACCTCTTCGGACAAGAGCTGTACACCCATTCAATAATGCGTGTTGCAGTGGGTTAATATACCCATGGGAAGAAGTTCGGGCTTCCGTATGACATACACCCTAGTATTATCTTGCTAATCCTAAGTAAAAGCGATGTTATTATTTTGATCAACAGCAAATCGCGTCACTTACTTCAGTCCAGAGTTACCCAAATTCACATAGAGCATATCCGTCTTTCCTGCCATTTCTTCAAGCTTGGTTATCCTATGATTGCCAGCTGGTTGTGGGCTGTTTTCTGCTTTTTAAGCTGCAAGCTCCACTCTACTCTCCACTTCATGATTTCAATTCATTTACTTAAAACTCCCAGAACGTCCTTGGTGGAGCTCTCCCTTGCTGCCATCCTTTGTGGCTGTCTCATTCTTTGATCAATAAACTACCTTCCTATTAATTTCTAAGGAGCCTCGTTCCCTTAATGCAAATTCGACGGCGGCAAAAGCCACGGATTTTGAAGAACCGGAGTGGACTTGTAGGGGCTGACTGACTTCACTAAGTTAACGTCGAATAGTGAATACTGAAGTCATTGATATCCTCTGGTCATTTCTTGTATCAACCGCAGTTAGTCGATGTACTAACTCAAGCAATTGATTGAGGTTAATGACTGTCAACATTTTCACAATGCTCATAAAAGAGTAGTTTGACTCTCTGCAATCTGACGCGAGATGTCGGCCGGTTGCAGCATTTCTCAAATGGTCCCATGTTGCCCTTGCCCATCAATGTGGTTTGCCACTTGCTTGGGCAATGTTGTCATCATCTGGCAGTTATTTATTTTTTGCCCGGAAGTTTCAATTCGGACTTCGGGGCATACTCATCACAACCTCTGTTCTTTACCGTGGCGCTGATCCTTCGTACTATGGAGCTGCCGCGGTCTTTCCGCTTCTCCGCGCTACAACAGCTGTACAGCTTCAACTCACTGTGGGCTTCGAAACCTCAGAAAAGAGTCGAAATAAGTCGATAGTAAAAGCCAACGATTGACTGACGGCGGTTTTCAAGTGTTCGCATTGCTCCATCCCATATGGTCGCGACTACGTCTTCTTTCAAGTGAGCACTTTCATTGCACTTGTTCTTTTGACCAAGACTGTTTTGATCTAGCTCACGCCCCCTAAGCCCTCGAGATCCAAATCTTCAGACGGACACTGCGTCAAGTTCTGGCTCAAAAGGCTTCGGGACAGGAACAGCTGTTGGTATTGGTGTGTAATCTCATACCTGTTGGGTCTATCTGATTTTGAGGATTTACAGCCGTTGGACTTTCCCTGTCTGTCACATTGATCGCGTTAATCATCCTCCTCTCGCGATACCGACGAGTAAAGGCATCTCTCGCTGCCGCCCGTGCCAATCTGCCTTCCACAGAACAAAAGTACGAACGAGTATCTGTCGAGGCGCCACTCGACCTTCCACCTCCAATACGGCAGACCAGCAACTCTCGATCTGGCAGTCCTATGTCTTACCGTTATTTGACCAATGCCCGACTGTACATATCTCGTTCGATCCGCTCGGGGACGACGCGCACCACTCGGGGCTCTCATCCAATACCTGTCGCCCAAAACTCCTTATCTACGACTGACGCACACTCGCTACGACGATCAACTCTTGAAGACGATCAACGAGATTTCCGACATCCCGTTATTCAACTCATCACTCCTACTCCTTCCACACCTCATGCACCAGCTTTTCCAACATATCAGACCTACGTCGATCCTTGGCACCAGGACACTGGACCCTCAAAGAGTGGCTTTGCTCTAGAATCAGTCCCCCTCATGGACGAAGAAGTTCTGCATTCGTCAAAGTCAAGTCGAGCGTCTGGTTCGAGCATGACATACGTTGCGGAGCCTCTTTCAGAGCCCTACGACGTCGATCGACCGGGAGAGGATAAGCCAGACCGATACATGAGCTTCCACGGGAGTTATCATGCCGTATGAATGTTTTTGTTTGTGACGTTCAAACTGTGTGTCAGTTCAGTGCAACCCATACCTAGAAGGCTCTTCAAGAATGGACATGATTGGTAACGCATCGCAATCTTCATTTTATATTCATGACGGGTTGAGATGATGTACAAAACACGGTATCATTGCGTTCTGTAATATTACATGCATCATTCGCTTTCGGTAGCATTAAACAAACTAGAATCTGACAGCCTCAGCTTTCCCCACGTTCTCAAGGTCGACTTTGTGACCTAAAAGTTCCCTGATATTGCTGATCCCATAACGAATCATGGTGGGTCGCTCCAAACTCAACCCCCAACCGTGCACCCGAACCCCTGGAGGGAATCCCATGGGTTCCAACATTTCTGGTCGGAAGACACCAGAGTTTCCAATCTCGACCCATTTTTTCAAACCTTGGTGGTATGAGTACATCTCCATCGATGGCTCTGTGTACGGGTTGTAGGTCATTTTGAATCGTAAGTCCGTCACGCCCATCTTTGCGAAGAAAACTTCCATGAAACCTTACAAAAGATATGTCAGCACTAGCCAGCGAAAGTCTAAGACCTGCGTACCTATGAGGTCTCCAAGCGTGAGATTATAATCAGCAACGACTCCTTCGATCTGATGAAATTCCGCAAGATGCGTCGCGTCAACAGCTTCATTCCGGAACACACGATCGATGCTGAACATTTTTGCCGGCTTGAAGCCTCCTGGTTGATTCGCAAGCTCGTAAAGCATCCTACTCGAGATGGCGGTTGTGTGAGTACGGAGAACGAGTCTTTTCGTTTCTTCGATTGAAAAAGGTGCACGGTAGCCTATCGATCCATATCCTCCCACCTCGTGCACCTCTTTCACACGCTTTAAGTATTCAGCGGGAAGGCCGTCGTCCGTTGCTGCAGAAGGGGAGGAGACGTAGAAGGTGTCTTGAGCTTCTCGTGCCGGGTGTTGTTGCGGTACGAAGAGGGTGTCGAAGCACCAGAAGGCAGATTCGATAAATCTGTTGGTCGGCATCTCTTGGAAACTAGACGGTGTAAGCATCAGAGCGGATACATTAGGAGGCCACACACCCCATCTCGAAAAAGATATTCCGGAATTCTTCTCGTACTTTCATCAGCGGATGAAGAGCTCCTGACGCCGGAACAACGCCTTCGGCTTCGAAGTTGAACTTTTTAAAATTTGCTGTCTTCCATGCTCCACTGAATAAATATAGTCTCAACATACAACATGTTGCGATTTTTAGAGAAAGGGGACTCACGATGCCAATAGCTCCATTGTGACATCGGTTTCTAGGGCCTCTATAGTTGTAGAAAACTTCTCCCCCTTCTTGATCTCGAAATGCAACAGCTTCCTGCCCTACCGATCAGCAATCAACAGCAATGGGAAGAAAAAATGCCGAACTTCTTCTCGCAAAGCTTCCGTTTTCGATAATCAGCCATAACCTTGGCGTCTAAAGTCTTTCCTCCTTTAATCGCCGCCATATGTTCCTTAGTCTCATCAACGACCGATTCAACCTGTTCTGAATGCTCTGAATCATCCTTGATCGAAGATTGAACAACGCACTTTCTTTGTGAACCCCTGTCCTGCCTTTTGAATCCAACCATTCTTGAACGCCTTTCCCTGTCCGATTTTCGCGCTTTCCGCTCCTACCGCTTGAGAAAGTTGAGACATGGTAAGTGGCTCTGATGAACCAGCGGGAGGGAGAGCGCAGAAGACACGGTACTCGTGCGAACCGCTGCTGGCGAGCGAGAGACCTTCGGCGGTAAGAACATCGATTTCGGTTGTGTGTGCGGTGTAGGTTATCATCTGTAACCCATTCAAGTCAGTTTCCAATTCCAATTATGTGCCGCAGTCTTCCCTGTTCAGTTTAAGTATACGAAATGCTTTGAAAACTTTCGAAGAAAATGCTTCGTGAATCGAATATATTTCCGAGGGTGAATTAGATAGCAGACTTGCGGCGTACTACGCAATATTACATGTCAAATGAGAATGCTCAAGATGTATGTCACGCTGAATCAACAAGAGACTACATCAGGCAGCCGGCAGACTCAATCTGATAGCTACAGCTACAAACGCTTTTCATGTTCGCATGGAGGACTTTAAGTAATGCGAAGCACATCCCAGTTCCAAAGATGACAGATGCTCACCTCTTTGCTTTTCAAGCTATCTAACGCAGATTTGAGAGCCAGTATGTCGTCTCCATCACCACCCAGCCCATGCTTGACAGCATAAGCCGCCCCATTTTCATCTTTCAGGACCAAATCTCTCGAATCCTTGACTTCACCATTCTCGTCAAGATGCTTGAGCAAGAGAGTCTGGAGAGTGTTGGCTTGTAAGGAGGAGATCGATGGAGCTGTTGACTCCGAAGACATGCTTGGAACAATCTAGCCAAAGCTTTTATGCCGTGCTTTCGTCGTTTTGCCTCTTGCAGGATCTCGATCGACGACTCAGAGAAGGAAATATGGAATCAGGTGCTTCATTTTGGCAGCCAAAGTATAACACCCGGTCGTCATTCTCACTCGGGAAAGAACGACCACTTCGATTCTCTGTACACAGACTGCAGCATCTTCCCAGTACATCCAACGCACCAATACGCATAAAGCTCTTACCCATCTCTATCCCCTAGCCAGCTCCCTTTCCCGTCGAAGCCAGGTAGCACGATGTCTAAGTTCCTGGGGAAGATGTCCACCAGCGTGGCGCACACGAGCAAGATGCCAATGCTGGGTCCAAAGGACTTGAGGCTGCTGGGCAACATAATCAATACAGAAAAGGGCGTGATGACTTCGTACGTTTTTATTCTTTGCGAGTCAGGGACATGCGATTCCGTTCCTCCAGAGAGGAGCTTGGGCTTCCAAAGTATAATTTGAAGCTTCACAGAGGAATTGCGTCTGCCCTTTGCATTGCAAGGCTAAACATGCAAATGTCTGAATAGTTACTCGCTACTTAATAAGAACTCTATCTGATAATGCCTTGCTTTCCAACCAGCATGTCAACTCTTTCTGCCGAAACGCATAAAGCAGCAGAAGCGCTCAGAGTCTGGGGCAAAATTGAAGGAGACGATCTAGGAGTAAGTGTTGCAAGTTTTCCATTCACAGCAGACTTATGCCTGTCTGTAGGACGTCCTAGGGAAGATTACGATCTTACTTGACCAGCTCTCTACAGCGGAGAATAAATACGCTGAGCATAACGCTACTTACCGGTTTGTTCTTCATATTTTGCGATTGAAAGAAAGTTGAATTGCGATCGGTTTGTTCGTAGACAATATTTCAAGGCCGTACGAACCCGCGAAGAGGCGCTGGTGCAGCTAAAGAAGACAAAGGAAAGCGTTGCGGCTCGGATCGAAGCATTGGAGAAGAAGCTGTCGAAGATGAATCCAGAACACAAAGACGCACCCGGTCGTCATTCTCACTCGGGAAAGAACGACCACTTCGATTCTCTGTACACAGACTGCAGCATCTTCCCAGTACATCCAACGCACCAATACGCATAAAGCTCTTACCCATCTCTATCCGCTAACCAGCTCTCTGTCCCGTCGAAGCCAGGTAGCACGATGTCCAAGTTCCTGGGGAAGATGTCCACCAGCGTGGCGCATACGAGCAAGATGCCAATGCTGGGTCCAAAGGACTTGAGGCTTCTAGGGAACATAATTAATACAGAAAAGGGTGTGATGACTTCGTGCGTTTATTCTTTGCAACTCAGGGGACATGCGATTTGCTCCCTCCTGAGAAGAGCTTAGGCTTCCAAAGTGCATTTTTGAAGCTTCACAGAGGAATTGCGTTTGCCCTTTGCATTGCAAGGCTAAACATGCAAATGTCTGAATAGTTGCTCGCTACTTAATAAGAACTCTATCTGATAATGCCTTGCTCTCCAACCAGCATGTCAACTCTTTCTGCTGAGACGCATAAAGCAGCAGAAGCGCTCAGAGTCTGGGGGAAAATCGAAGGAGACGATCTAGGAGTAAGTGCTGCAAAGTTTTCCGTATTACACTAGACTTATGCCTGTCTGTAGGACGTTTTGGGAAAGATCACAATCTTACTCGACCAGCTCTCGACGGCGGAGAATAAATACGCTGAGCATAACGCCACTTATCGGTTTGTTCTTCATATTTTGCGATTGAAAGAAAATTGAATTGCGATCGGTTTGTTCGTAGACAATATTTCAAGGCCGTACGAACCCGCGAAGAGGCGCTGGTGCAGCTAAAGAAGACAAAGGAAAGCGTTGCGGCTCGGATCGAAGCATTGGAGAAGAAGCTGTCGAAGATGAATCCAGAACACAAAGACGCGCCGGGTCTTCATGTGAAACTGCGAGAGACGCGCTCCGAGTTGTCTGGACTCGATTTCGCAGTGATGAATGAAGAGGCGCGCTTGGGTGATTTCAAGCGAGACACCACGAGGGAAGCGATGGGACTGAAACTCGGAGCACTCCTCGAGATGTCAGAGAAGTCGACAATCATCGCTGAGCTGGGAAAATTGCTCTTGGAGGAGATACCAAGGGATAGGACAGAACCTGGGAACCCAAGGGTACTTTATAGGGGCTGGACGAGGACCGACGAGATATTGGACGAGGCTAAAAGGTGTTTACAAGAGGTGGTCTTCAATCCAAGTCCCGGTGGAACGATTGGAGGAGGAGTACCGCCGTTAAATCGAGAAGAATCGCCTGCTGGAGGAAGGGATACTGCACTTGCGACTGAAAATCAGGAGAATGGACATCATCCCGAACCTACGAATGCAACCTCGGATTGGGAAATGGTCTCCAAGCATCAACAACTCCCTTCTTCCATTTCATACGCTCCTCCTCCCCAGCCGCAAGGGAATCAGGACGTCTATGAGAATCATCACATGAGCATTTACGGCGGGCTCAACTCTGATCCTTATACTCATCAGGACTATTCCGCTCCACCCGTACCTCCGCTTCCTTCTGGCAATCAGTACGCGCCGCCCTCTCATCCACCTCCACCACCAGCAGCCCCTCAGTCGGGCCAAGGAATACACCGTGAGTCCACGTACGGCAGTGGCCCTACCGACCTGCCCTACAGTCGGCCAACTGGGATCGAAGGATACAATCCGGATCTCGACTCTCAGTATCCACAGTTTCGCAAATCAGAAGAACAGACCCAGCCTCAGCGACCATATGCACCACGCCATCCCGCAGCCCCCCTCCCAGAGCAAGAATCTTTCCACACTCCTCCTACTCAACCTCCACAATCCCCGAATTCTCCAATCCCTCCATCCCCGCGGTTCAACAACCGTCGAGACTCTGCGCTGGGGTCGAAGTATGGCTACGATATGTCCACTGCGCCAGCTCCTAACGATTATAGATCGATGACGTATGACACGTATTCTACTCCTCGTGCAGAGATGGGATACAATCCGGCGGGATATGCACGTCCTGGTGAAGCTGCTTCCTTGGGTGTTGGAGAAGGACGAAAAATGCCGGCTAGCGCGTTCATGAGGAAAGTTAGCAGCCCCGTCTACAGCTCCCCTAACCCTGCACCGTCGGGAAGTTCGGGACCAACACCTGCTGAGAGAATCAGGGAGGAATGGAGGCGTACGTCCCATAGCGGACCTATTCCGGGTTTCAATTCCCAGATAGATACAACTCTGCCTCCGATCGTGACCACTGCTGACGGAGAGGTGGTGGAGTCGCCTTCCACCGCCCCGCTACAAATCAGGAAGAAAGACTCTTCGTTGCCATGTCAGTCTGCCTGATTCCCGCCAATGTGCCAGCTTCGCTAACTACTTTCACAGTGCTTCCTATTGATGCCCCAGATGAGGCACGGAGTTACCATTCTGGTGCAACTTGTATATTCTACTCATTCATAACGCATACAATGCTAATCGAAGTGAACAGCTCCTCGCATTCGCACTTCTAATGATCTACCAGCCCTTCCACCTTACCCCGCGTCTTCTAACGGTCACGGCAGTGATTACCAATCTCAGCGTCCACAGCAGGTGTACTCCACTCCCGAACCTCCAACCTCCCCGTTAAGGATCGTTCCTGTCACTCGCCTGGATTAAACTTTCGCCCTCGGGTTTTGATTGTTGGACCATTTCTGTGTGTCTATATCTTCTCTTGGCGAATGGGCCTTGTTTCGTAACCTAAATGTTCTTGACTAGCAACAAATGAAGATAATATGGGAATTGTATGTATACTGTGCCGTACGGGATTAATTGTGATCGCGTTCGCGGAACTTGAAGGGAGTACAAGAAAGGGGGGTATTCTCGTCGGTGAAGGACAACTAGGCAAGTTCACCTTAGGAAAAAGCATGTCAGGTAGAAAAATAGAACATAGGGATACAACAAAGACAGGCTATCAGCAACTTAGAAAAACAACATGGTGGAATCGACTACTAGTTGAGAGCAGCAGAAAATTGATCTTGCTCTGCTAACCTATCTTGTAATACTTTTTCGTGCGCGATGTTATACAGGTCT
This sequence comes from Atractiella rhizophila, assembly GCA_021432655.1. Taxonomy (NCBI): domain Eukaryota; kingdom Fungi; phylum Basidiomycota; class Atractiellomycetes; order Atractiellales; family Hoehnelomycetaceae; genus Atractiella; species Atractiella rhizophila. The sequence continues at coordinate 30,003 of MU271375.1, forward strand.
AAACGCTTGTCAATTCTGACGCAAATGTGATGCGGTTAACTCACGTTGCCTGGCAGCCTTTTCAGCTTCGCCAGAATTTTGGTATATTTCTGTGCAACTAATCAGAAATGTTTGGCGTGTCGAGAACGACAAACCGAGCAGCTTCTCTCCCACCCATAACCCGCAAGCAGGATTTCCCACCACTTCTTCTCCCACCACATCGGATCCTCCTTTCAAAATGTCAGCAACAGGAGGAACGCTGCAACCCATGCTTCGACTGATGAAGTATGCCTGATCACAAGTTGAGCACAAATGTTTGCATGTCAGGAGCAGGAGGCTTACGGAATGAAGCATCTACAACGACATGATCAGCAGCTTCAACGTTACTCCGAAATGAAAGACGCACTTTGTTCGCTTGATCTTCTCTGGTATGCAGGAACAAGCTAGCAAGGAGTGACAGAATCATGGCACGAAGGTGGTTGTTTATGACAGACCCCGAATACAAAAGTGCTTCGTTCAGATGGATCCTGTCGCAGGCTCAGTACGCACAAGCTAAGAGGGCTGTCACCTACTTCGCTTTTACAATCTCCCCATTAATGAGTGCGAGGAGGAAATTTCCCAGGAGCTTCATATGCGCAACTCCCGTTTTGCACCTGTCAATACACTCTCTCGCAAGAAGGTCGAGTGAAGCGTCACTGCTCATGGATCCACGACGGCTATCCTTACTGCCGTTAATATTGATTGTGACGCCTTGACCGAACTTTAAGACGAGAAGGGAGATACTGTAGCTAGTTCAGAATGCATGAAGGAGAGAAACGGATTAAACTCACTTCGCGAGTAAAGCGATTTCTCCACGATCTATGGTGGACCCCTCGTACGATCCTGCCTTGGTCGGTGCACGTTCACACATCCATTTAACGACTGTATAGCAATCTTCTGCTCTCTTCCATTTACCGGTTCCATGACTGATTGTGCCTTCCGCCAAAGTGAACCGAATCGAGAACTCGTCAAAGAGATTATAATCGTTCGCAAACGCAATCAAATCAATGAGTAACTGCGTCCATGGTGAGAAGACAGGATGGGACAAGAACTGGGACAAACCTGATGGGCGGAAGAGAAAGACGACCGCATCACGTTCAATTCTACACCGAGCAGCCCCAGGTCGAGTTTGATACGTGCAAACTCTGTCAGACTCTGCCGCACCTGACTGAGATTGATGAAGGGAGAGATCATTTTGTCCACTACTTTGGCTTCAGCATAATGACTGAGAGGATAATTGAGATGAATACGCTTTCCGGATCCCATCAGCTTATCCGTCAAGCTTTTCATTCCTCCTTGAAAGTATAATTTGGACTGTGGCTTTGCTCCAAACGCATCTCTAACAGCGCAATCACTCAGGTGGAAAATTAGTAAAGAAAGATCGTACCGGTGAACAACGGCGCTGATGAGGAACCCGAGCGAATACATCCCACCGTTAGGAATAACCGCCACATTGACCGTATCTTCCTCCACCCCTGCTCCTTTGACAGGTGACCCATTCCTGATCGTGGGGTTAATTCGGATCCGCACGACGCCATCGACTTCCTCTAGCCCCTCCTCATCCAACATTTGATGCACGTCCTTCAAACGCTCCTTCGCAAGCTTCGTATTCCCCACCCTTGAATGAAAAACGCAATACAAGATGAGAAACTGGAGCCTAAGTTGTCGATTCGCGATGCCCGCTGGATTATGCGAAGTAGGTGCGGCAGGAGGAGGAAGGGCCGCCTGGGAAGGTGCAGCTCGCATTTTACTCGTTGTGGGTGGTGGCTCGTTTGGAATGCCTACGAGCTTTGAAAGGGCGTCAATCTCTTCGGCTGCCGCTTCCCAACGTCCAGAACACATTTTTAGGCGCAGCGTGAGCAACTTCACAGCTTGCACCATCTCCTCATCCTGGCGACGTTCTGCTAACTCGTGCGCAGCTTTGAGAGAGGATAGTGAGGAGACGTAGTCTGAAAATGGAGGCATGGAGTGGAGGGTTGAGAGTAAGAGGTAGAAGTGGTATATTGGAGCGTGAGAGGATGGTATTCGTTGTCTGTAGAAACTGTGAGCGCAGAACGAAGGTGAACCTGCTGGACGTACGATGTTAAATCTGCAAGGCATTGCTTACAACGTTCTTTTGCAAATTTCGTATTTCCTTTTTGGACAGAATTCTCGATTTGAAGGATTTCTAGCTGCCACCGATAACTTGCGAACCGCGAATGCGTTCGAGCAAGGGAGAGCTGAAAGACTAGGGGTCAGTATTTCTCTCAGAGCAGTCAACTTGCAAAATATCTTTCCTCAGTTCCGTTGTTAATAACCATGAACTTTGAGGCGGATCATTTGCGTTGGAATATTTGGTGAGAGAGCCAATGCTCTGCACAATCCCAATTGCTTAAAGTAAGAGCACGTACTCCTTTACCAATAACGTGTTCTGCCTCCTCTACTCCTCCACCAACACCAAGCACAAGCACTTCAGCTAACCGCACTCTTGCTTCCAGCTGTTCCCTTTCTTCCTTCGCAATGTCCACCGCTCTCTTCGCGCAGCGCTCTGCAGCCCACAACAAAAGCGAATAGCTATCCAGCGCTTTCCTATGGTTCTCCAGACTCGCTTGATTCGGTGGAAAAGAAAGATAAGCAACCAATCCCGACGCGGAGCGATGGTAGGACTGTGAGAGTCCGATGAGCAGGGCTGGTGTCGTCGGGACGGAAGAAGACGGCGGAGGAGTGGGAAGAGACGACATCTCCATAGGCTGGATATAAGATCGCGGGGTGCTAAATTGCTGAGGTGTTGAGCTAGTTGAGATTGGCGAGGACGCGTTCCCAATGTTCAACTTGTCACTTTGCAAGACGCGTGCAGCTTTTGGTGGTGATCCACCGAGACCCCATGAAGTCGGAGCGGTGCGTTTCAGCCCATTAGGAGTCGACTGTCGATCCATGCCAAAGAGCGTCACGGCACTTGTAATGATATGGTGAGGCTCTATGGTGACCCGGGTGGGGACTTGCCAGGATAAAGTCAAATTGATTATTGGAATGCGAACCTTAATGTAGGGTAGTGACGATGCTCACGTGGTTGTTATTGTAAACACAACAAATTCTCAAATCCATCAATCGATGTCTGGCTCTTTCCAGCGAATTTGGTACAGAAAGTACAATACATGTTTTCTCGATGGCCGTGTCCAGTTTTCCAAGTTCCTGTGCATCGTGAGATCGTTTTATTCAAACAATTCAATCTTACAGCAACATTGCCGTTTACGAATCACCATCGCAGCCAACAACAGCTTCCTGGTTCATCTCTATCACGGGTTGATACCTGAATCTGGCTAGAATTCTCCCGCTTGGAGAGTTGGAGTTCTGAGCAAGTCCCTGCGTTCAATCGCCTTAACACTACTGCAGCCTGGGATTTTCACTTGAATCGACGTACCTTACTCGGAACCGTCAGATCTCCTCATCACGAAGCTGGTTGTCACAGAGGGAAGACCCAGAATGCCTTTCAATTCAGAACGCCATGCCCAAAGGAAAAGATAGCACCATGAGTTTCATATTCTCATCAACCTTTCCTCCAGCACAATGGAATCGCGCCTCAGATCGATTAGCGTCCTCCAAACAAACGCCTCTGCAGACAACCAGGCGAGACTACCTTTGTTCTGGCCGTTCTTTACGAACAAAGAAATCGGCACGTGTTCAACTTCTCCAAGCAGACATGTCCTTCCCTGCGTTTGGATTTTTCTTCACAAGGCCGAGGCAACAAATCAATATCTATCCCTTTATGATGAAGATGAATCGTGACTGAAGGTTGCACATTGACCGTGGGCGTTGATCTGCAAACAATGTAAGTCCTCCTTAAGGGTGGAACAATGCTCTTTTTCTTTGCTTGCAGTTAGCAATTTCGGGCTCAATAAGAGCAAAAGGTGGACTGAGTATTCCTCGCGTGATAACCACGTTCAGCTTTGATCACTATTCAGGCTGAATCCAATTTCAGCAAGTTTGGACGAAGTTGATGCAAACTGTGGCAACAAAACGGACATGTTTGTATCTGCTTGAATGGCTCGCGTGGCAGTTAGTCCCAACTCCGACGCCTTTCCTTGCTTCTGAAATGGCTCCTAATTAATTATGAATAGGTCCAGGATTAAGGGAAAGGCAGCAGCCAAACAAAATAGAGTTTGAAGGGGCATGACAGAGATTAACCTTAACAGCATCCATGATTTGTTTGGAGATGTTGGATATTGCGAGAGCTATAAATCAGCCTCCATCCATTCCACTGTCCATCACAAGCGAACAATTGCAGAAGCTAGACTTCTAGTGAAGAGCCATTCTTAGTGAACTGCCTCGCTCCATACAAGGCTATTATTCACAATCAACATCTTCCCTGTCCTTGTGCTCTCTCGACCACGAAGACATGGCATCCAGCTCTCCACGACAGTGCGTGGTTACTTCTCCTCTTTTTGATTGCTAATGGCCGTTCTGTAGGAGATCAGCTGCTAACCCAGCATCGCCTCAAGAAACACTGGCGCTTGTTCCTCAAACGTGTGTTGCCTTTGTCCTACCTTCAAAGGAGACAGAAAGAGCTCATTCCTCTTTCATCCAGCCAAGCCGCATACCCTCACGTTCCTCTAAGAGGTAGCCGTCAGACAGTGAAGAGGAACTACGCAGAAATTGACTTGTGCGTGCTCTCAGCGGCAACACTGAACGCTGGCTCAAGTTGCCATACAGATCAGACCTTGAAGGTCAATGCGACGAAGCAGACGAACAAAGCTTCATGCCATCCGTCGGACAGAAAAAGAGGGGAAGGCCAGCGAAGAGAGTGTGAGCAAGCTCTCCCCCTTTGTTCGAAAGAAAGCTCATTCCTTTTTAGGTCACGCAAGAGACCGACGTATACTCGCCCTGCGATTGCAAAGACGATAACGTTCGTCCGCCTGAATGACAACTTTCAGCATACTGACGATTTTCTTATAGGCCAGTCAACGAGGAAGATTCTCCTCAAGCAAAGGAGCTCTTTAACAGCGAATTCTACGAGCACTATCGTCCTCACTGGGGCGCCAAAAAGCGAAAGAAGAACAACAACTTCCCGCTTCCAGCCGAGATCATCGACGACTCTGACGACAAAGATGCGAAGGATGCATTACTCGCTGAGCTTTTCTCTCGCGACATCACGCATGGCTACACAGATGAAGACGAGCGTCTCGAATGCTTCCTCAAGCCCGATAAGAAGGGAGGTGTCATGCCGAAACGACCACTTAATGTCTACTTCCTGTATAGGATGGACATAGGTTCGCTCGTTGATCGTTTCGCCCGCCTTCACAAAGAGCCGATCAAAGTCGGAGATGACCTCTTCATTCTGCTTAAGGAGTGCTGTCAACTCATCCCTCATTTCAAAGAAGGCATCTACACTGGAAACGCGAAGACCCTGGCTTGCACGAGAAGATGGGATGAGTTGAAAGCAAAAAATCCTATGAAGCTCAAGTTCTTTGAGCTCTTGGAGCACGAGTACAAAGAACTGTATAGTCGCATGGAGAATTTTGTCGGTACGCCTTTGTTCTTCCCTAAATCCTCCTCCTGACTAAACAGGTCATAGATTATCACTACAATCCCAACAGGGAATACACGCCACCGCCTCAGTTGCGACGGGCAGGTCAACAATCTCCGGTCTCGATTGATTCCACTCCAGCTCGTTCTCGAGTTGATACTCCATTCGATCGTTCATACACGAATACTCCCTATCCTGAAGAGGAGGATGGATACGTCATTCCCACAAATCAAGGCGATGCAAACATCCCAATCGTTACCTCTGCAGGCTTCGCTCCTTCACAATTCACCTTCCAACCTCCAAGCTATGGGTACAACCATGCTGGCGGCGGCTTCTACGAAGGATCGCAATATTTTCAAAGTCAGGAAGCTGCAGCTCTGGCAACTTCTCATTATCTCGACGCCCCCACGCCGTATCTCAGCCACCTTGCCGCATACCAGTTCCCGCCTCCAGGAGCCATCTATCCATCTTATCCTACTGCTACGAATTTCTTTGTTAATCCCGCCTCCCTTCGCGGAGATACCCCCTATTCGGGTGCAGAATTCACACCATCCCCTTCTGTCCCGCCTGAAGAATTGGCTGAGCGACCTCCAACCCCCGACATGTACGACACTAGCGTGTACGCCGACATGCGTCCTTTAGACTTCGACGAAGAAGTCGCGGGAAGGAGGAGGAGTAGCGCCATGTTCGACAGGCTGCTGAACTGATCGTCGTTCTCAAAGTAACATATGCCACTTTGTATGAATTTGTCTGATTCGCAATTCTTGTTGTGTGTGGATTTCCCATCGAAGGGAGCAGCATCTGTCTCTGTCTATTCTCCCTGCCAAAGGGAGCTCGTTGATACCATCTGTCCATCGCCGCTTCTGCTCAATCTTATTCGTATTGTATGTTTTCTAATGCCTTTGTTTGTTGGCTCTTCTGCATATGTCGTCTCGTCGTTTTTCTCACATGATACAAGGCTTGAAAAGAATCTCACACCCTCATCCATCCTGCGAAGAAAGAACGCACCTGTGCAGACCCCTGCCTCTCCTATCTCGTGTCCTATTTCCCATTTCAACGCGTCTAAACAGCTACACCGTCGTTGGAGTGCGTTTCGTTTTAATCAGGAGACGGTGGGACACTGTGGGACAAATTGAACGCGGCATTTGGAGGAACTGTGTGTTATGTAAATAATCAGTCGTTCCTTTGTGCTAGGTGCACGTTGGTTTCGGGCATGCATTTCCATTGTTACCGTTACATAGGAACTGCGAAACGACAGAGCTTATTCTTCGAAATTCTGCGCATGAAGTAGGATCGCTGAGAGAACATGTCATTGTGATGCAGAACACCAACAAAGCACGACTATCTACACAAGATTCAAACATTGTCCAGCTCTCCAGTTATTCAATAACCATATTCTTTCGCGATTGTGAGCGCTCCTTATACACCACCTTGTATGCCGGACTACTTCAGAGGGGAGAAATCTAGCGGGTGCATGATGCTCGCCTCCATCTTAGTCGACAGCTTGACAGTCTGCAGACCACATTATCTCGTTATCACTCCACAAAGGATGGCCTACCTTGACGACTGTGTCATTCCACCCATCAATCTTCCATGCCTCCGCCCTCTGCTTATCCCGTTGTTCCATTGACGCATAATTCCATACGTGATGGACCTAACAAATAGAAAATGCGAGTGGTCAATGGGTGTCACGAGAGAGGTAAGTAATGTACCTGATGCAATCTTCCCACTTGTGAGAACCAAGCGCCGACCGGTTGCACGAAGTGGCTCCTGGCTTCAAGACCCCGACGCCTGTCGTCGACATTCAGTTCGAGCAAAATATCATAAATCAAAAGACAAACCACTCATGCTCCCATTCGAGCAGAGATCCGGGAACTAAATCGTAGGTGCGCATTTCATAAATTCCCCCAAAATCTCTCGGAGGAGAAGACGCCCAGAATGCAAACTCTTGACATAATTGAGAAGTGCGGTGTTCAAGCAAGGGCATGATGCGTCGCTGGAATGTCTCTCTGTGGCCCTGAGGAAAAGGTGAACAATGTGATTACAAGACAGAGGGACGACGAACCGCAGCTTGGAGGATAGCGGCCTTGGAAGAGTCAAACCCAGCGAAATTATCGTACTCCCAAACGTGCACTATAAACACGCTCAACAGACATAGCAGGGCAATTGCGAACAAACCAAAGGTATCCAGCTGACCAAGAATAATCTCCCAGCTGCCCGTTAGCCGGCATGCAAACTCCGGTGTCTTGGTGATGGATGTGTAATACTCCTCTCTTGTCACATCGGCAACTCAATCTCCACTCACGGTAGACATGACTGGAATACTCACATGATTTGCTTATATTCCGTTGCCTTTCCAGGTAACACCTTGTGCCCTTGTGATGGTCATCAGTTTCCGTAGCTCAGCATCGTGCAAAAACCAACTTTGAAACTCATGCACATATTTACCACGACCGACCATTTTGGAGTGGGACTCCATAGCTATTGCACCTTCCGCTTTGGCTTTAGGGCTCCCATGAAGGATCGACTGTCTTCAATGATTAATGATGAGACTAATACAGTATAGAGACGTACCTTGACAATACCGCCCACACCAGAGGACGACTCTTGAGACCGAAGAGAAGATGAAGTGAATGAGCGGAGAGGTAGTAAAAGGGGATTTCGAAGGAGGGAACGTTGCATTTTGTCGATGATCTAAGGCTAGACAATGGGAATACGATGCTTCAAGATGGCAATGAGACGGGCTATGTTGTCTGGCAAGCTTCCCGATTACAGTGGTGGTCGCTTGTGACGACGACGCCGAATGCGGACAAGATGTCACGTGACGAGTGCGAGCATGGAAAATTATTTATTTACTTGCGATCATATAGTTGCTTAACATTTGTTGACGCTGCGCGGTATGTGAATAGGTATAGCAAAAGTCATGAACTTGCAATGTCGATGACCTAAGGATTGTGACTTTCAAATAGACTGCAATCCCTAAAGGAAAAGCCAGTGCCTTTAAGATGAAATGAAAAGAATTAATCTTGGAAAGACATCAAGCTGGAGAGTCGAACGTTTGTTGGTTCGCCTGGATGTCAAAATCAATCAAGCGATGCTCAATAGTCAAAGGTGTTAGTAACCAGCGGTCCAGCATGTTCTCTTACTCTCACAACTGCGTGCCGAGGCATCAAACAGAACGGCATTTGAATAGTTACCATCTCCTCCTCAACCGTTTTGCTTTTGATTTACGCATACGACCCGACATCTCGGTTTGGGTAGATTGGCTCATCGGCGCTTCAACGAAGTCGACGTGAAGGAGGTACGCAACCTCTTCATCCATTCGAAAATACCTGAGTTCGTTGTTCAAGTTCTGCCTTTGGTTTAGAAAGCATTCACCTAAGTAATTGCTTGTAATAATGTGTAATTAGTATCCAATATTGCAACTGAAAGCCCACAGAAAGTGTTCATGTTATAGGAGGCGGATGCGGTTTCAATTAGAGGGATCAACAGTTTGTCCTCTTCATGAAACACATCCCATGTCGGCCGAAGCGCTTCTACACTTTGCTGAAGTTGACAGCATTAGCGAATCAAGTTCAGGACCTTGGGGGAACACCCACTCAAAAACAGGTGCCCAAGCAAGGTCCTTCAATATACTCTTCACTTTCTGTCTTGTAGAATTCGAGTTGAAATAAGAGATTAGCGAGTTGAAGCGCTAATGAGATATGAGACGGTCAATGTCAGAGACCGATGACTTACTGAGAAGGCTTCGACGTTAAGTGCCGCACATGGTTTCGTCCTAAACATAAATCATTAATCAAAATACAGATATCCAGCACTCGTAATTTCCATTTCGCTGTCTCTCCCAGTTGAGATTCTCATTGAGATTCTAGCTCAAGAAAAGCTGCTGGTCGCGCACAAGCCTGATCAGCGCATTCAAAATTGATACATGGCTTGGAGCCAGCAGAGCAAAGTGGAGCCTTCGCCTTCATGATAGCACGTTCACGCTAAGGTAGCATTCCACTATTGTTGGCATATATATTCGGCAATGTAGGGAACCTCAACCTAGTGAGCCAGATGATGCAGCTCCGCATTGCGTACTTGAATTTGTATTAGCACTTCGGGAGCGTGCTGTAAATTTCAATTTTTTTTTAACATTAACGTCAACCTGAGCGTAACATGGTGTAAATTCTTCATATACTGCGAACTTCTTGTTTGCAGATCGCCGCTTCAAGTAAACGACTACCTTTACTTTACGGGCAGTTGCTGAGAATTTCATTCCCCGTAATCCAAAACGCTCAAGGATGAAAGAGTAAATACATTGCCAGCGCAGACCTGGCGTACAAAGCGAAACACTCGCCGTGTGGATATGGGCTCACAGACAGCAACGCTGACAACGCATCTTTCAGTGTCTACACTCCAAGCTTCAAACATAGCTCAATAGACATGCTAACTATGCACCTCTTCGGTAAGGGCATCCTCAGGCGTGTGCATTGATTGGCTCAGAGCGCTCCGTTTGTTGAATTCGTCATTTATTTCAAATAGAACAAAGAATAATAAATGGTGTTTGATTCTGGCCACGTGGCTGACGAACCGCTACTTTGGTTCGGAGCATTCCACCGTCTGCTCGCTTTACATCAATTTTGGAGCAGGTAACAGCATTCACCTGCACCACACACTCTGCCTCTGCTGACCGTCCGATTGATTGTCTAGGCTTTTCAAGGGCACATCCTTCTCTAGCTCAAAAATAAACATGGCAACGCCAACCCCTCAGTACATTCGCTTTCGACATCCCAAACCAGCTTCATCTCCAGATAATGACCCTGCAAAGGCTGAAATCAAAACTAATACGCGCAAACGGCCATTTGGTCTCTTTCCACCTTCTCTCACCGATATTCGGCGACCTCCTTTCTGTCCATCATTTTCTGGCGCATTCCGGATTCTCATCCTCATAAGAGTGACCGCTGCCATGTACCGTGGTATCGCAGATTGCGACGAAGGTGCGTATTTACTCAATGTGAACGAAGCACGGATGGGAATGGTGTCTCAGTGTTTCAGTACTTCGATCCACTTGCTCTGCTCAGACCTTGGACTTCTCCGTCTCAACACCCGTCACCATTCCAACCCTGGGAATACGCTCCGCCATACTCACTACGATCATACTTCTATCTCCTCTTCCATTTACCACCACTCCTCCTCACCAGGCGACTAAGTCATCGCGCACAATTCTTCAGTGTACGGATATACCTTGCCTTCCTCTCATCCTTCGCCGAGGCGGCTTTCTATCGTCGCGTGGTCGACAGCGTCGGAGCTCGAGTGGGAAGATACCTCCTCATCTTCTTAGCAACCGCTACAGGAATGTGGGAGATGAGCACATCCTTTCTTCCGAGCAGTTGGGCAGCAATGTGGATCGAAGTCGCTCTTACCGTTGCTACTCCCCTACCTGGGGACAAGCCTGGGAAGGCTCAGCGTGTTTGGATCCCAGTGTTTGCTTTTGGAATTGCCAGCTTGGTCGGATGGCCGTTTGCAGCACTCCTGGGGATTCCTTGGGCTGTGGAACTGATCCTCTATCCTAACAAGCCACATGGTGAGACGCCTATGGGCAACTTAATTCAGCTATCAAGCGCTGTTTTTACATCCGCTGTCGCAATCCTGGTTCGTAAATGGCAAAGGGACTTGCTTTTGAAGCTGACAAACCAGTAGATACCCCAAATTGCCATCGACTCGTTCTTTTACCAAAAACTCGTCATTGCCCCTTGGAACCAAATCGCTTATAACGTTGTCAACAATCGATCTCATTTGTATGGAACTTCACCATACTACTACTATCACCTCAATCTCCTCCTCAATTTCAATCTCGTCGCTATGTTATTCTTTATCACCCCTCTACTCCTCCGGCTTTTGTACAAGTTCCATCCAAAACTATTCGGTCAAACACCGGAGGCTCGGGGCGAGACATTCCGAAAGCTCGTATTTCTGATGCTTCCATCTTACGTCTGGTTTTCAGTTCTTGCTCTGCAGAGTCACAAAGAAGAGCGTTTTGGGTTTCCAGCCTATCCCTTGCTTTGTCTCTGTTCCGCCATCGGCTTATACCTGTTCCGAGTGGGAATGGAGCGGGTTTACATTAAAGTGACAGGGAAGGAATGGATGGTTCGTGCTGGTCCTTCTTTGCAATATATCGCCCTGATAGACAATCCAGGCAACACAAACACCACTGTTTTCTCGAATTACCTTCTCCGTCCTGTTCCTATCTGCTGCAGTATCATTGTCTCGAATTCTCGCTCTCTTCACCTACTACCACGCACCAATGGACCTCCTGCTCCATTTCACGACCAAAACACTGCCTCAACTCTCCCTAGATCTCTTTCCTTCCGCTCACGCTTCCTATTATGATCCAACCCGCTCGATTGAGGACCAGGATCTGGACATTGTTCTGGACCCATTGAACCAGTTGAATATGACTCTCTGTTACGGCAAAGAATGGTATCGTTTCCCCGGAACGCTTCTCATCCCAGAGGTCGTTCAGACGGAGTGGATCAAGAGCGAGTTCGCTGGAATTATTCCCCGAAGGTGGATAATCAAAGAGGATGATGGGGAACACAACGCCTGGAGCAAAGGAGGGGACGTGACAGGAAGAGACGCAGGCGGTTTCAATGATCTGAATTTAGAGGAACTCGATCGATATGTACGAGGTCCCTAGCTCCATCCCGGAATGAACTGAATAGGTTTCCAGGTCGATCCCAAAACTTGTACCTGGCTCATTGATTTAGACTTTCCTCATCGGTTTGAGATATTCCAGGAAGAGGTTCCTCGACTGGATCTACGCTACGCAACCGACTCCGACAACTGGGAAAGGGTCTTCTGTCGTCCTTTCCTAGACACCAAGCACAGTGGCAGGCTCAGTCGGACATTTTGGTTGCCAGGTAAATGGTGGGAGGAGAAGAATCGATACGGAGACTATTGTTTACTGAAGAACAAGATGGTGATGTTCAAAGGGGAAGAAAAGTAATTATAAGAAATTAATCAACTCTTTGTCTGACGACAATGTCAATGATCAAAATCCATCCCGAAGATGCACATTGAATGGAGCAGATATTGTGGAAGCAGTGTTATTGCAAAAGGAAAAGGTTTGTAGTTGCGGTGGCAAGAAAGATCCATGGTTACTGTTATTCGGACTCCAGCATGGTCTCTGATTCTTGCCGACTGTTGGAAGGAGAAAGGATGGAGCAGGCAACGTCTGCATGCCGTATTTGCTGGCGTTCTGATGCTGCAGCAAACAAGTGACACTTCACCACAAGTCCGGTCTTAAAAGAGGGTCAAGATGCATATCTTCTTCTCTCCCCAATCACACTGCAATCTGCTGGATCGTGCTCACTCTTGTCTGATTGCGGACAATTTAGCCTCAGCAAATTTCATTACGAACAAGACACGACTTCCTAAAGTCTACATTGGGAGAATTGCGAGAAGGAGACTCATGAAAGGTACGCCGAGTAATGCTGGAGAAGCAAAGAAGTTATATGACGTGTCGACTTCCTTGGGTCATAATATTCATAAAATCGCAGAGACGACGCCAGTCGAACAGTCGTACCTAGTGTTTCAGACGGATGTGTGTTTAACAGGCTTTCGATTCTTAATGATGAGCCTCAAAGGCGTGTGCTGCAAGAGTAGACTTCAGATTTGAAAGAATTCTGCAAGCAAGAAGTTTGCCATTACAATGAATGATAAAAGGAAAGCTTACGCAGCGGTCAAGCTGGAGAGTCAAACGGTTGGTTGGTCAGCCTAGATATCAATGTCAATCAAAGGAATTTGAGTGAGATACCACTGACCACCGCTCCAGCATCCAAAGAGCAATTTCTGGCTGTTCTCTTACGACTCCATGCCCTGCATCAAACAGAACTACGTATGAATAGTTACCAGCTCCTTGTCCTACTGTTCTTGCGCTTGCTTTGAGCATACGACCAGATGGCTCGTTTGTGGACCGGAAATATATTGGTCTATCAACAGCTGCGTTGAAGTCGGATGTGAAGGAGGTGGGCAACTTCCTCATCCATTCGAAGACCCCTGTGCCCCTATGTAATTCTGCCAGTGTGTACTAGAAAATATTTACCGTGGTAATTACCTTCGAACATGTAATTCAGTGCACATCAAAAGGACTCGAATGAAGCCTACAAATTGTGTCCAAGTCACCGATGTACGTGAGCAGACGAATACCATCTTCGACTAGAGGGATCAACATTTTATCGTGCTCGTGAAACATATCCCATGTCGTCTGAAAGCGCTGATGGACATCGCTGAATGTTGCTGTCATCAGTGGTTTGAATGTGAATGACATGAACAAAACACCCACAATGCAATAGGTGCCCAAAGAATATCCTTGGGTATAATATCCAGCTTCGCTCTTGTAGCATTCGAATTGAGAAGAGTGATTAGTGGGTAAAATTCCTAATTTGACAGGTCAGGGACTAATGGTCGAATCAGAAGAAATAGAATCGAATCATGATACCTCTGAGTAGCACCGTTCTGGTGAGCACTTGACCTTCAGATTGTACAGAGAGATATTCTTAGTGGCCACAGGCCCGAACATAGCGTGATCACAAAAAATGGCCGTCGGCTCACAAGCTTGATCAGTAAAATCGAAATCGATACATTGCTGCAAACCGGCACTGCAGAGTGAGGCTTGAGCTTTCATGATAGCACATTCGCGCTCGGATACGAGTCCATTATTTTTCGGCTTATCACATATATATTCAGCAACGGACGGAGTCTATGATCTGGTCAGCAAGGAAGTTGAGCTTCTCATCACGTACTTGAACCTTGAGATTGGTCATTCCGAAGCCTACCGGTATCTTAGCAATTGCCAAAAGAGTGCATTCAACTCACCAATCATGATACTCTCCAAAGGAATTCTCACTACACCAACCGATTGGCGAGACAATGAGAGAAGCTGGTTCTGATGCCACAGATGGGCAGCAAACGCCGGAACATAGGAGCCTAGAACATGCTGTCAGAGAAATATCATATGGTTGTAGGAGTAGTAACCGCCGTAGGATCCTCCAGCAACGACGAATCGATTCAGAATTTTGTCCGGAAACGCCACGTAAAAAAGCTGCATGAAGGAATACACTGGGACCAGAAGTTCAAACACCTCTAATTAACTACTGAGACGGCGAGCTTACTATCCTCAGCCGCCGCGAAGCTGTCGCTGACCGCAGGAGAACCCTCATCAAAATAACTGAATCCAACTCTTCATTCGCATGTAAGCCAAAGTCAACGAAATCAACGAGAACGGACCCAACAGGCTGGTCCATGATAATGAGATTTGCTTTGGAGATCCAACTGTAACAAAGGCTCAGTTTTTGAAAGAAAAGAAACGGCCTGTACCTGTACGGGTTCTTATAGACACTTTCTCCATCCTCTGCGAACAAGCATGGACCAAGCCCTCCAAACGTTGGCATCATCCCAGAACTTCCGGGTCTTAGACAGCTGCAATCAGCGCAAAAAATCCCTAGTTAAGGAAACTCACCCTCCGGCGAACCATAAAAGTACAGGGTCGTTTACAGGATCGTTTTGGGACTCAAAATACCTACTTTTGAGTCAGGCGGACCGCCGAGAAATCGGAAGTATCGCTCACCAGAAAAAAATATGCTAGAAAGGAATTTCACACTTAGAGATCCAAAATTAATATACAGAGACGCACATGACTTTTGTTTGCGACATCAAAATAACCAACCCATTGGTTGGCGCTTGAAGGACAGACATCCTTAGGGCTGGCCAATCGCATGGCATGTTGAGGAAATGCAGGGTGATAAAAGGCGGTCGAAACTGTTTGGTTTATGAGGTCATTCCAAGCACTGCTATCCGCTACAAACCTTCATCCCCTCCTAAAGACCATTGACCCATAGAATTGTCCTTCTGGATCGTGAAGCTACTATCTTTGGGGATGTAAGGGCGTTGAGCGGCAGCATATGCCGCCGTGCAAGACAGGAGCAGGGACCACATCCCTCCTTCCTCCAGGTACTGCAACTTGGTCGTTCGTCAGAACCCACAGATTCCCTTGCGGAGAGCACTGAAATGTAGGCAAGGCTAGCATGGCGACGGCCCCAACCGTGACTCCAATTTCCGTGAAGAGGCACGATTTGAAATTTAGAGGAACTAAGAGGAAACGCTGTTCTGTTCGATGGGAACAAAGTAATTATTATGAACCCCATCGCTTATACACGATAACCCAATCAAAGCCATATCCAAGATGATCGATGGATGATATATTCGAACCTGTTTGACACTCCAACACAAAAGCAAGCACTCCAGACAAATAGGGCAAAAAGGGGAAGGAAAGAAAGGCAGAGAATATAGTGCAATAAACATTTGCCTTGTAATATTTAGGCAGGGAGCTTACGGCTCCTGCACGCTCTCTGATTTCTTCCCAAACACGTAAACGTGACCTCCTTGAGCGCCACCTATAGAAATTGTCAGATTGAGGTTTACAAACGAGCAAGACTGAACCATATGCCCGACCGATTCGCAAAGGATGGCCAACGGCGACAGCAGGAACCGTCCGTGACCGCATCCTTGTGATTACGTTGCCGTCTCCATCGAATACATCAAGGCTTTGTTTCATATTCCCAACAAAGAAGTGTGGATAAGCATCATTGGTCGGTAATGGTGAGAAGCGAGCCTTGAAGACCGTAGTGAAGCGGCCAGTATGGGTATCGTGTTTGATGGAACGGGAAGGGACAAATGATTTAGTGATAGCCGAAGCGCTGGAGAAGTTGGCGTCATAGACTGTGTACACAAATTGGAACTGAATTGTGAGGCGTGGAAGGAAAGCAAGCTCACTGCGTATACAGTCATCGTAACTAGTTGTAAGAAGCTTCTCGCTCACACCTGACGGATGCCAGTAGGCGGAGGTGCAACAATTTGGAGTTTCATATTCAGCAATGATATGTTTATCGATATCCTCCGTTGGTTCACTACTCGGTGGGGTCATGACAAGCATGCGTAGATCCCACAGCCTGCTGCTTCTGAGCAATCAGAATCCACAGAACTAGAGGAGACCGACCGTGTCAGCCGTTCAAAATGCGCGGTTACAGCGTATCTGCCACCACTGTGCAGAGAAACGCATCCCACCTTTTTATTGGATATTCGCCAACGTCTCGTGCTGAACTTGTTCTCTCGAAGATCACGATGAGAAAGTCCTCCACGGGTATCGCTCACTGAAGATAACTTTAAAAGGATCACGGGGGAAGGGGAAAAACACACCCCAAATTTCCTGTCGGTTGGACGTAAGGTCGAATGAGGAGACCAAGCGTTCACCAACATCATCCTCATCGGCTCCAAGATCCAGATCAACGATTTGCTGAGACACGCCAGTCTCGAAATTAAGTTGACGAATAGAACAGTCATAAGCCCCAGTCAAAACCTACGGTGACGGTATAAGAATGAAGAATAAGGAGGACAATGAACATACATAGGCGCCTTCCCGGATGCGAACCTCGCTCACGCTCTTTCCTGGACTATGCATCTTAATCCTCCAACTATGCTCCTGCCATTCTTCTTCAGCTATGTCGTCCTTATAATCCCACACAGAGAGCCAGCCTTCCTTGTCTCCGATAAAAATAAGCTCTCTTGACGCATCTGGGTAGACGCACATGCTGTAGATGCGGTTTGAAGTCACTCGCAAAGAGGCGATCTGAGCAGCGCCGGCGTAGGCGTCTTTGAGAGAGGATAAAGGTGCAGTAGAACTAGTGGAAGCAGCGGAGGGGGGGACAAAGTGCTTTTTAGGCGAGCTTTCTGGTGATTCCGCAGTGGCACTTCGAGCATTCGTTCGGCGCTTCTTTGGTGTTCTCTCCACTTCTGGTTCCTCCTCCATCTTGACGTCTTCGACGTGAAGGGCTTTTAACGCTTCCAACAAAGCCGGATTCCTCTCTTCCTCTTCATTCCCCCGATAATCAACAGTGCTCACCTCCCTGTCAGCAGCTCTCCACTTCCTGCGTTCCTCACGTTCCTTCTCCTTCTCCTTCTCTTTCGCCCGCTCCTCTCTCTCTAACTCCTTCTTAATCTTAGTCCGCTCAGCATCATTCATTACGGAAGAACCATCGAGGGCGGCTGCCTCTCGTAAGCGCCGGGAAGAACGCGTTCCGACTGCAGGTTCGGTTTTAACTGTTGCCCTCCTGGAGCGATCGCGAGGTTTGTCTCGCGAGGTTGTTTTCGGTTTAGGAGGCTCCGGAGCATGAGAGACAAACGTATCAGCAGCTGGAAGGTCTAATGATTCCAGCAAAGCAGCGTTGGCTCGTATGTTTTCGAGACGCTGCTTTTCACTAGAGTGAGCAAATATGTCAGCAAAGCGTGAGCTGCGTCGTAGGAATACTTTCTAGTCCGTCAATCCAGCCGCCATTGATCAAAGACTTGATTTCGTAAACGACTTCTGAGCTTGATATGCAATCGTCAAGTGGGACGCGTGAGAAGAATTGACTGGTCGCGTCAAGCTAAATTTCAAATTTGCCTTACAAGAGGCGGAAATCTTTGCAATTTGAAATCTGCATTCTTCAGCAGGACAACAAAATCGACAAGGTCGCAATGTCGGAGTCGAATATTCGCCAGCGGAAGGTGCCCGAATGGGGAGCGTCAGCGAATAGCGGCACTACGCCTAAAGCGGGTTCTCCGAAAGATTCGGACAAGAAAGACAGCCCAGCTACCACGTCAACACCTGCGCAGCCTGAGACGGAGGTGCCAGGGTGGCTCCTGATTCTTGGGTTCATAGGACTTTTTGGAATTATATACTACGGCACATCGTTCCTTATTCGCTCAAGTTTGCCGGTGGACGAGCTCACGGGAAAGCCCATCACTGGTCCGCCAGCACATCCGCCGATTGTGAACGACACAGAAAAACAGGAGGCTATTTTGGAGGCTTTCAAGTGGAGTTGGAGTGCTTACGAGCGCGATGCTTGGGGTTGGGACGAATATCATCCTCTTAGCAGGAAGGGCAGTAATTTGGAGGGACGGCCAGAAGGTCAAGGCATTGGATAGTAAGCTTCTCCGTATTTGCTTTGCTGGAAGGCAACGGTGTCCCTGAATCTCCGAAAGCACGATAGTTGATTCTATCGATTCCCTCCTACTGTTCGGGATGGAGGAGGAATATCAACGAGCGCGAGCTTGGGTAGAGAAGAAACTTAATTTCGATGTTGACGGCAAGACGCACGCCTTTGAGGTAGGCAGAATTGTGCATTAACCTTTCTGCGTTGACATTGCTCTAGGCAACCATTCGCATTCTGGGTGGATTGCTAGCTGCGTACAGCATGTCTAACAAGGACCAAACTCTACCTGGATAAAGCCATCGACCTCGCTGATCGGTTAATGCCAATCTTCGATACTGTGAGCTTTTCTCTCGCTCGAAGGTGTGAAATGATTGATATGGCCAAAGGAAGCCATCAGGCATCCCGCTGTCTTACGTCGAACTTAAAACTCGGACTGCCATCGCAGATCCTGACAATCAAGGATTTTCGAGCATCGCTGAAGCAGGGTACATTTTTTGCTCTCTACAGATGCACGTTGCTGAACGGAGCCGTAGCACTTTGCAGTTGGAATTCAAATACTTGTCCGAATTGACGGGAGATCCAAAGTACTGGAAAGCTGTTGAGAAGGTGAGACGCGTTTTCGCTATCGATTCAGCCTTCTGACTCAAGTCGATAGGTTATGCACGTTGTGAATGGCCAACCCAAGAAGGATGGACTGGTGCCAATCTTCCTGTCGTAAGTTCCTCCTCAGCGATGGGAGCAATTTCACAGTTTGTTCCCAGACCTCAGACCGGATCTTTTGTTGTGAGCTGACCACTCCCCTTCTGGCGTCTCTTGACATGCCATATCTAGTTCTCCGATATCCGCTTGGGCTCACGCGCTGATTCCTATTACGGTCAGTCTGTTTTCGTTGCAATAAATTGAGCTAACGTACCTTTTCTACCAGAGTATCTCCTCAAGCAGTACTTACAGACTGCGAAGACGGAGCCAATGTATCGGGATATGTACGACGAAGCGATGGGAGGCGTTAAAGAGCACCTCGTCAAGGCAAGTTTAACGCTTACTATACCAACTCTATCATCAACAACGAGAATTTCTGCTAGATCACTAAACGTACGAACACAATGCATACTACTGAACTGCAACCGGCTCGAGATCGTCGTGGAAGACTCACGAGTCAAGAGATATACAAGCAAGACCATCTTGTCTGTTTTCTAGGCGGCCTTCTTATTTTGGGAGTGACGGAAGGAGAGTACTACGGTGACGAGCACTCCCAAATCGCTCCCGACGACTTTTATCTTGGAAACGAGCTTGTTAAGACTTGCTCAATGACCTACTTCCAGAGCCGTACTGGTCTTGGAGCTGAAATCGTACATTTCTTGGGAGAGAAGGATAAACCTTTTGACGAGAGAGATTGGTACATCAAACGGTATGCACCATTCCCCAGTGTGGCCAAGTCTTCTTCACTAAATTATCCAAAGATCGGTTGCCACGCCTATTGATGCCAGAAACATCCTGCGCCCTGAAACTGTCGAATCCCTCTTCGTCGCATATAGGATCACAGGCAACCCACGCTTCCGGTGTGTTGTTACTTCATGCCATTTACGTGCTTTTACTTACTTCCGAGCAGGGAATGGGGTTGGGAGATCTTTAACGCTTTTGATGAACACTGCCGTGTTGAGACTGGAGGATATAGTGGGATCAAGGATGTGGAAGAGATCCCTCCGATTCATGACGACAAAATGGAGACATTCTGGCTTGTGCGTCCTTTTTCTCCTTACAATATCTCCGCCGGTCTCACAGAGTATATAGAGCGAAACGCTGAAATATCTGTATTTATTGTTCTCTGACGAGACTGTTGTACCCCTGGATAAATACGTCTTCAATACTGAGGTAAAACCATTCCTTTCCGTCCCGTCAGACAAATGCTGATCGCTCGAGTAGGCACACATTCTCCCGGTCTTCAAACCGACAGTAGTAAAAGACGAATAGATGTTACATTTATGTAACTCTGTTAGTTTTCCTTTGGAATGATATATGATCCCACACTCTAAGATACCAAGTGTACAACAAAATATACTGCTGCAAGCGGTATCATCATTTCTCAATCCTCATCCCACTCCCGCCAACTATCATACATCCACTTTCTCGTCGTTTCATTCTCTCCCTCGCTTGCCTTTCTCCAGAAACTTTGTAATAATTCCCGGCCCAGTTCTTCTTTTGCCTTATCCTTTGTACAACTGTCGATGAGGACCTTCCACGGTTCCTCGTCCTCACCGTCGTCCCGTTTTCGTTTCTTCGTTGGCGGCTGCTGTGTCGGCAGAAGACATCGAAATAGGGGTAAATAGATATTGTCCCAAATCTGCGAATAGAATTTCTTGTGCGGCGACTTAGAAATAACTTGCAACCACGGTGAGAGAAGATGAACGAGCGGTAGTGTGGAGGAGGGCGTTGCGCGCGAGGAAGGTGGATCGGTTTGAGAGAGGGAAGTCTCTAGTTCGGACAGGTAGATGTCGGAAAGAAAATAACACAGCGACGATGGTATCTTAGGGTCCGTTGTCGTGCTGCCATGGAATCAGATCGATGCTTCACCGAGTAGGAAAGGCTCACCTCAAAGGACCTGCTGGGCCCAAGAGTAGAGCGGAGAGCCCGTCGAGAAGTCGAGGTTCCCAATTCTCCCGCTGTAAAAATACGAAAGTTTGTCTCGAAAAGTAGCGCATTAGGAGGTAGTATTTGTCGACTCTAATCAAAATTTAGCGAATGAATAAATCCTCAGCGACATCCTACCTATGCTTGTCAATGCCGCTCCACTCCTTGCCCATTGTTACCCAAAAAGCTTGGATGTACGCTAGTGCGTTTTTGGAAGCCCTGACGCGATTTTCGGAGGCTACGGACGAACGTATTTCGAGGATGAAATATGACAGGGTGTGTGCGAGCTCTTGCTGGACCAGAGGCTTGTCCGACATCCAGAAACCTTTGACGTTCTCTCACTTCTCCCGCAATAATTACAGATAGATATCTTACAGTAGAATAGCCCTTGCCATAGCTTTAGCATCTCCTTCTGCTCAAAACGTTTCTCAACCTCCCAATCCTTCTCCCAATCGCCCTCTTCCAGTCCTACATCTGCAGACAAACCGAAACTAAAGTATTTTCGCAATCCAGCCACCGCCTTGTCTCTTATATGCTTTTCTACAGGAACCACGATGAGTGACTGCAGAACGGTACGAGGAGGGCTCAACCAGACCGTTCGAAGCAAGGTGCTTGGCCAGCGGAGGAGCCTGCCTGGAGGTACTCGCCTGTACCTCTGTCGCCATATTAGTTTAGAGATAAGGATCTCGGGTAGTATTGAGCCTCGATCAAAAACAAAAATTTCAGCGTACGCAGGACATACCTAAATTGCCCTGGTTGGAGGACGCTGCGGGTACCACCACGTGCGAGATGGAAAAGAGAGCACCGAGAGACTGAGGTGTATAACTGAACACTCGAACTCCACTTGCATCTAAAACCAAATGGGATGTCATTTCATTATCAGTTGTGTGACTGGCAAATCCCTCTTACATTCATGTTGACCCACCTTCGAATAACCGCTCAGTTTCTTAGCGCTCTGAAGTTCCCTACGGTTATCCGTCACACCCACTAGATTTTGTCAACTTGAAGGCGGTATTACGGCTTCATAACAATGATAATACAGTGACTTATGCCTGGTCAGTTCCGCTTTTTTATGCGCGTATCCACTGACATAAAGATAGACGTCACTTTAAAGGGCCGAGCCCTCATTCTCGATCCACAATCCAGATGGCTGACACACGACCGCAAAATCTAATAGACACTGATGATACTCTTGACGAGCCACCTGAGTATTCCAACATCGTCGCCCCACCGTTGTCTTCCACTTCCTTCGCCTCGACAACGATAACAGTAACTACACCATTGCATCGACCTCCAACTCCGCCCCGTCCCCCTTCTCCAGACGTAGAAATTGCTCTGCGCAACTTCAAGCAGACGCAGCCACCAACGAACCGCTTCGTCCTCACTTCGTCCGCCTCAAGGGAAGCCACAGTGGCATCTATCATCCTTGATCCTTCGGCTACACCTCCCGCCGATATCCTCTTTGACATCCCCCTCAAAGTCAGCACTGGTCCTTTGAAAGGGGAGGAGTTTCCGCCGAAGGGAAGGGGTATGCCTCGAGCCTGTTTGAGATACAATGGTAGTTGACCATCGGAGGCAACAGGTTATAATTCGGGAGCCTACGTTTTTTCGCGATACCACAAAGTGGAGACGACTTTCGTTATTAAAGGCGAGCGAGGAAGGAGTGGTGGACGTTGCGCAATCAACGTTGGCGCAAACTACGACGCAGTCGTCATAATTGCAAACTTCCGACATAAATGCATCCAAATCTAACGACGGGAACTACAGTCATATCGATCTCCTCGTCAGAAGCTCGACATATCCGTCGACTCCTCCAACGGTTCGTTTTTCCACCCGTCTCGTCCAGTATAGAGCCTCCTGATCGAGAGGATAGGGGTGGCAAGAGTCTATCTCCCTCCAGACTTCGGAGGTATTGTAAATTTTAACCTGCATCATGGTTATGGGGGAAACACCATCAAGCCATCCGCAAAGATGAAGGATAGGGTTACAATCTACCACCAAGAGTCGAAAGGCGGCGTCGCCCACATTGTTCCTTCAAATGCCTCCGCTTCCGCTGCTCTTTCTAACGCTCCATCTTCCGGTGCATCTCGTGTCTCGACCTCGTCGGATCGACCGCTCACACCAGAAGAGCAAGATTTGAAACTTCCCCCTGAGATTCTTGAGGAGATGCAAAGACCAATCCCTCCTCCAAAACTAAATCGCCATGGAGAAGTCTCCCTTGTTAGCGGAGGAAGCGATACTTTGAAAATAAAAGGAAATAAGATTGAGATATTCAGTGCCGAGGAGTTGAATTAAGTCGATTTGTACGTCATTTGCATCCGCAACTGGTTGGATGAATCCTTTGTTTAGTTGCTTGGTCTGTAGCGATGTTCTTTTCTTGGTATCTATTCCACCATCAGCAAGAGGCGCAATGGTTTGAAGCAGAAGCAAACTGGACATAGGTCTGCCTCCAGGAAGGGGAATCAAGTTTTTTATTGTTATTGTTGAGAATGCCTTCAATACCAGCAACGGACCCGACCATCTGCCCTCGCCATAACATATACATAATACTCCATTCTTCTTTCTTCTCTACCAGAGATGTAATCCCGTGTCGGGCATTTTGATTGTATAACCCAGAACAACTTTCATGACCTTCCATCAACACCTATTCCATGAACTTCTTGCCGGTAGAGCCCAAGTTTAACCGCAATGTCGAAATGGACTGACGCACTGTTGTGGCAATGGAGCGCTCAAATGATTTTCTCAAAGAACCACTAGCAGTATTCCGGAACCTGCGTCCTTACAGTGGTATCGTCGCATTCTGACTCCAAACCCCCCATTTTACAGGAAACAAAGGCGAGGTGCTTGCAGAACGATACGAGGAGACCTCAACCAGACTGTTCAAGTTCGAAGCGAGGTACGTGGAGGAGCCTTGCTTGCTCAGTGGTTCACTTTCTGTACCTTTGTCACCATAAAGGTGTATTTTGCGGAATAATGAAGGATGGGAGTGACCATGTATCGGAGGGACTGCGTTCTTCAACTCAATGTCTATCGTTGTTGATTACTTGTTAGCGATGTCGAAGCCAACGATGTTCCAGCCCTCATACCGCAATTGCGCAAGCCCCTCCCTCGCACAATCACTTTTGATGCTCCTTCCTCCAATTTCGAATAAGCTTTCAGTACCTTCAGTGTTCAGTAACGTTCAGTGCTGCAGTACTCAGTCTCAGTACATTGTGCGAAGTTCCCTTCCGCATTCCACCACACGATTTGCGCGATTTGTCGAAACTGGCGGTATTACGAAGGAGCCGGCTGCCTCCCGATGTGACTTGACCTCATCCTTTCCGTCTTTGTGCCAGAATCGAGTGGGAGCGTTGGTTTAAAAGTCTTGACACTGAGTCTGGGTTCCACAAGCATCAAAATGACTGACAAGCGACTGCAACCTCTGATAGACACTGAGGGGACTTTCGGACATGACACTCTCGAAGATCCACCCTCGTATTCCGAAATCGTTACGCCCTTGCCTTCCACTTCTTCCACCTCAACAGCAACCAGACCATCTCAGGCTCGTCCCCCAACTCCACCTCGCTCCCCTTCCCCTGACCGAGATCGAGCGCTCCGTAACTTCAAGCAGACCCAACCACCCACGAATCGCTTCGTCCTAACTTCGTCTGGCTCAGAACAACCCACAGTGGCTTCTATCGTCCTCGATCCCTCGGCAACGCCTCCCGCTCATATTGTCTCTTCTATTCCTCTCAAAGTCAGCGCTGGTCCTTTGAAAGGGAAAGAGTTTCCACCCAAGGGCAAGGGTACGTATGAGTTTGCCTTCCAGATGTGAGGTGAAGCTGATCATCCAACCCGCAACAGGTTATAATTCAGGGGCCTACGTATTTTCACAATATCAGAAAGTGGAGACGACTTTCGTAATTAAGGGTGAAAAAGGAAGGAGCGGTGGACGTTGTGCATTGAACATTAGTGCACATTACGATGCGATAGTCACAATTGTAGGTTTTCACATAAATCCACGTCAAATCTAACGACGAGACCCCAGCCATACCGCTCTCCTCGCCAAAAACTGGATATTTCCGTCAACTCATCCTATGGTTTGTTGCCACCTATATGTCGTCCAGGAGCCTCCTGATCCAGAACTGTAGGGGCAGCAAGAGTCTACCTCCCTCCAGACTTCGACGGTATCGTCAATTTCAAGCTGAATTTTGGTTACCGAGAAAACACCATCAAACCTTCCGCAAAGATGAAGGGTCGGGTTACGATCTACCATCAAGAGTCGAAAGGCGGCATCGCCCACATTGTTCCTTCAGGTGCCTCCACTTCCTCCACACTCTCTAACACTACTTCTCCTACCGCTTCCCGTGGTTCCTCCTCCATGGATCGACCGCGCGCATCAGGAACACAAGATTTAAAACTTCCTCCTGAGATCCTTGAGGAGATGCACCGACCTGTCCCTCCTCCAAAACCAAACCGGTATGGAGAAGTCTCGCTTGTTAGCGGAGGAAGTGATACATTGAACATGGAAGGGAATGAGATTGAGATATTTAGTGCTGAGGAGTTGAATCAAGTTGATTTGTGCGTCATTTGTTGATCTTGACTCGTCCTCTACATTCGCCATTGCTGGCCAGACTCTCTTGTTCTGTTGCTTTGTTTCTTCTCGATCCCGTGGCTATAATCCTCAGTTTCGTTTCATCCTCATCCACAATGTTTCTACCAAGATGAAGTGTAACCATATTATAGCGATATTCATTTCTTTGGCTTCCGTTCTCTCCCACCAACAGGCAGCGCACGGTTTGGAGCAGCGGCGGGTCGCCGGACAATTAGGTTTCCCTCAATTCAAGTGTCTTCAACACCAGCCGCTTCCATTGTTTCTCAAACAAGCCGCCATGATGCTGCATTCTTCAACTATTGATTAAGCGCCATTGGTATGAGAGTACGTCAATTCAATTGATTGCGGTATTACGCCTTCCTCCTTGACGAACTTGGGCCCTCCTCGTCCATCAAGTTCACAGGCTGTTGATTGCGCAAAGGCTTTACAAGATGACTGACAAAGGACTGCAAGCATCTCTGATAGACACAGATGATACTCCTGAAGAGCCACCACCATATTCTGAGCCAACGTCCCCTCCGATAATGACAACCGTGGTACCTCCTCATACTTGCTCATAAACGCCGCCCCCTCGTTCCCTTTCTCTCGACCTGGATGTAGTCTTTCGGAAGTTCAAGCAGACCCAGCCACCCACAAATCGCTTCGTCCTCACCTCATCCTGGGCTGCCCCAAATAAGCCAACCCTCACTTCAATCATCCTGGATCCCTCTGCTACACCTCCCGCCCACATCATCTCTTCTATCCCTCTCAAGGTTAGTGCAGGCCCTATGAAAGGGAATGAGTTTCCGCCCAAGGGAAAGGGTACGTACACGTTGCTCTCAAGACTGGGAGACAAGTTCAGGCGAGGTGAGGTGGCAGGTTATAACTCTGGAGCGTATATTTATTCGGGTTGGCAGAAAGCGGATGCGACCTTCATAGTCAGAGGTGAGCAAGAGAGCAGAGGTGGGCGTTGTGCAATAAATGTTAGCGCGCAGTACGATGCTACTGTCACAATTGTAAGGAATTTGACAAGACCTATTCTGATCTAATAACGGTACTACAGGTATATCGTTCTCCTCAGCAACGGCTGGACATCTCTGTTACTTCCACCTTTGGTTTGTGCCATTCGCTCTCGTCCACCCCTGGTGTTCTGATCCAGGATGGATTGCAGGGGTAGCACGAGTTTACCTCCCTCCGGACTTCGCAGGCGTCCTAGATTTCAGACTGAAATATCCTCACAAACAAAACGCCATCAAGCCGTCCGCAAAGATGAAAGACCGAGTTACAATATACCAACCCGACTCAAACTGTAGCATCGCACACATCCTTCCTTCAGGCCCCGCCAAACCAACCTCACCTCTCCCGGTTGCTTCTTCCTCTCGATGTACTTCTTCCTGCTCATCGATGTCAGATTTAAAACTTCCTGTGGAGATTCTTAGAAAGATGGATGAACCCATTCTTTCGCCGAAGCTGAGCCGCTACGGAGAAGTCGTGCTCGTTAGCGGACAAGACACGCTGAAAATGGAAGGGACTGAGATCGAGGTGCTTGATGCTGAGGAGTTGAATCAAGACATTTGATTGTGGTCTTCTTTTACCTTCTTGTCTCCGTGCATGGCCACTGTGTCTGACGTGTACTGTTATTTATCCGCTTGTCACTGATATTTGTGGTATTCAGCTGAGCCAAGTCATTTAAATAGCCAATAATCGGCTAAGTTCCCTCCATCAACAAGAAGCACATCACATTGTCACAGGTAAAGGAGCAGATTCAGCTCTCTGTGCCATCAGGGTTCAGAGTTATATCTGCTTCTATCTCATTTGAAGCAATAACATCAACCTCTGCATTTTCAGATCCAATGATACCGCTCTCTGAATCATCTAAGTCACCAAAAAGGAGATCTCCCCAGTTACCGGAAGACATTGCCCGTTTCTGCATGATAACGGTTAGGTCTTTTAGTTGTGTCAGACAGGAACGCACTGTTTTCCAGATGCGATGAGGAATGATCTTCAAGTTCTGAGGATCATTTAATGCCTTCACGAAACCTTCAATCAACTCGGGGGTGAGTTGACTGAGGTGGTATCAGACAATGGCGCCAGACAAATGAACATACTCACTCTTCTGTCGTGGCCCCTTGACTGTTCAAAAACTGAACGGTTTGGTCCGGATCCATGACAAAGTCAACCCTACAAGGTCAGGTAACTTTACGTTGATGTTGTCATATTAAAAACGAGGACATACGCAAAACCCTTTGGCAGAATGCCAGCTTCTTGGACGCCTTCAGGTAAAGGTACTGTTTGCCACTTGTGCTCCTCGTCTTGAATCATCATAGTACCACTTGCGAGAGCTATTTCCACGTAGTTCGGGGCCATAAAGGTCTCTCGTGTTATTAGAGGACCTCCCACCGATGGAGGGAAAGGGGAGCGAACTATAACAACCGGGATGCGGATTGGTGGTGAGTACTATGCACTGCACTATAAAATATCATAAAGAGCCACTCACACGTTCGCTGATTGTACCACAAGTAAACGACCAGCCCATAGACACTCCACCGAATGAAGCGTCGCGTTGGGACGTAACGAAAAAAGATGTAGAGAAACACTAAGACAAAAATGTAGTTCATTCTGTTTGAATATTTCAATACGAGTATCCGGGTCTTAGGCTGACCACGCCGGGTTTAGGTGTCGACAGACGAAACGAAATACTATACTGCAGTGGAATTCGGGATTTTGAATAAGTGGGAAGTGAGTACTAGTGAGTGGTCGATGCAAAATCATGATGTTTATTTCAGGAGCAGGAGCGAACAATATTGCTATAATTTGCATAGAATGCGGCGTAAACCTTGTCGACGTAAATAAGTTTACTCCGCAAATGTGTGAAGCCAAGTGAAAGAAAAGCTTCCTCAGGAGGAAGTCGTGCGGAGCCGGAGCGCAGAGTGTCATAGCTTTCGCGCTCTCGCTACGTCTTCCTTCCAAAGAAGTGATGAAACACGCTCTAATTATGAAGCATAAGCCCATCTTCCGTGAGATGAAAGGGAACAGACCATGGTAGTCCACTTCCTGTTCTCCGCTTCCTGGAAGACGAAACTCCTCTTGCCAAAGAAAACTTCGTCATCAACTTCCTGCGGTTTTCTAGGTAGACAATGTGCGAACTTGAGATAATAGTGAGTCCAAAGCCCAAAAGGTGAAAGTGGAACAACGGCTAACTTTCCAATCCTTCTTCGCTCCACCTTTGCGGCAAAGCTCCTCTGTCACTTGATATCCAGCGAAATCTTTCAGGCGACTTTCCTTTTCCGCCTCTTGTCCCATTGAAATCCTGGTTAGAGAGCGTCAGAGAAGCCAAAGGGAAAGTGGAGATAACAAGTACCAAGTATCAGTAACTACTACATCGGCACCATTCACAGCTTCATACGGGTCGTGTGTAAACAATACCTCTCCATTGGCAGCGCCGGTCTCCTGTTCCCCATCCTCCATCCTGGCGATCACTTGGGTGTCAAAATTATACCCTTTCGGTGTAGCGACTTTTAGATGAATGCCTAGACGTGGCATAATTACAAGCATCTCATTGACAATATTGTTCACATCTCCAACCCAAGCCACGGTCATTCCCTTGAGGCTTGACAAGTGAGGGGAGAAAGTATCGCGTGTCTCCAGAAGCGCGTGGAGATGGGCGAGAATCTGAGTTGGATGGCAGAGATCGGTAAGGGCATTGATCACAGGCTTGGAGGAATTCTGTGCAAGAGTCAAAATATCCTCGTGAGGGCCCAAGCGAGCCATGATCCCGTCAGTCATGCCTGAAATGATCACAGCGGAGTCTTCGAGTGATTCATTCACTCCGAGCTGGATATCGGATGCTCCGAGAAATGTGGGATGGGCACCTGAACTCAGTTTAGAGGTTCAATTCCAAAGAATTTGCAAAGAAAACTACCTAACAGAGCAGCAGCGCTTTCGCTGGCGACGCGAGTTCTAGTGCTCCTTTTTGAGAAAAGGAGCGATATAGTCTTCCCATCAAGTGGTTTGAACCCCTGGGAGTCGGTTGAGCGAAACCTTTCTTTGTAGTCGATAGCGGTTCGGATGAGAGACTGAATCTGAGGAACGGTCAGGTCGGCGAGAGTAAGGAGGTCTCGCGGGAAAGGTGTGGGAGGACTGAAAGGAGGTAGTTGGGTGTTCCCGCTAAGGGCTTTGATGGAGGTCGAAAAAGCCCGAGCTGAATAGCAAGATCGAAACATCTTGATGATGAACTAGAAAGAATATTAGCGAAAGCGGACATGAGTCCCCATTTATTGATGAAGTAAACGACACGAATCAACTTGACTCCTCCTACTCACTCACTCAGGCCGGCCGTGTGCATGCAGCACTTCCCTTTTTAATCTCACTATTCGCCCCAACGTCTTCAAGGCCTCCACCTGCTCCAACTGTCTGGAGACCGACACCTACCATCTGAGACTGTAGCCACTCTCCTGGGATAACAATTCCCACTGGTAGACGGGAACACAGAGATGCTTGTTTATTGCACCGCATCATCAATCCATCCATATGAAAGGGATGTGCGCTTTCGACTAACAGGTTTGAATAGCCTCACGTAGAGTATTGGTTTCGATTAGTTGCCTCACGAAAACGTAACCTCAGGAAGACAGCATTCCAATCCTCGAAGGCAACCTCTCACCCACCTCAGCATCACGACAAAATCCCTTCCATTTCATTTCGACCCCCACGCATCATGTTAACCATTCTTCGACTCATTACTCCAAGCCCGCATTATCTCGCTTTCGTCCTTGGTCTTTCAAGGCAAGTGCCGGCGGACGGAATTGATGGAATATCGTGATCGTGAGTGTGAAGCAACTTACAGGAACATTGCAGTGAATCCTTCTCGATGCCATCTTTCAATGCGCCACGGACAAAGATACAGATTAAGCTGTGTCTGACGCGAATCAAGTTGCTGATACAGAAGAAGAATGCTCTTGCCAAAGCTCAAAGGAGGGCCATCGCCCAATTCCTGGAAGGTGGGAAGATCGAGGTGAGCCCGCTCATTAATGTTGATTGCGTGGTAAGGGTGTTGGTAGACGGCCACCATTCGAACCGAGACCATAATAAATGGTATGCCTTGGTATCCTACTTTGGGAATGTCACGAACAATTTGTGCAAGATGATCTTCATGTCGAGTTGCTTGAAGTCCTTGAGCTCTACCTCGAAGTGCTAACTGCACGATTTGGCCTTCTGGAAACCCAAAGGTACGCCGTCGCGACTCTTGAACCCTCGCTCATCGATGGCTAGATAGAGAATGCGATCCTGGCATCTCCGATGCTGTTTGTGGGATCATCTACGCTGCTGGTAGGACGGAGATGAAGGAGCTCCATACCCTCCGTGAGATGGTGTGTTTTCATTCTGTACTCTGATTGAGTTACAACGGAAATGCAGCTCATGGCAAAGTTTGGTCGTGAGTTTGCGGTGGCAGTAATGGAAAATCAAGACAACTGTGTCCCAAATCGTGTATGTTCGATTTCACTCGTTTCCTCTGCTTTGCGCTCAACCATTGGCAGGTTACTTCAAAGCTGACAACCGAAACACCATCTTCAA
The DNA here is from genome assembly GCA_021432655.1 of Atractiella rhizophila. Classification (NCBI taxonomy): domain Eukaryota; kingdom Fungi; phylum Basidiomycota; class Atractiellomycetes; order Atractiellales; family Hoehnelomycetaceae; genus Atractiella; species Atractiella rhizophila. The sequence continues at coordinate 61,309 of MU271375.1, forward strand.
CACTTGTAGATGCGTATATGTATGAGATCGCGAAGGCATATGGGGTCAACTTCAAACCAGAGAGCGTCAAGGAAGAGGAAGATGTTGCCGCGTCGCTGTCCAAGCCAGAATCGGTGGCAAGTATTACCCCTAAAGTCACTCTGTGGTCTAAATGTGTGACAGCCGAAAGCTCTCGACAAGACTGCAACCGCCGCCTTTGCGAGCACCTTGCAGAATCCAGCTTCAGATGTTCCAAAGTTGCCTAATGTTAATCCAACTGATCCGAAGGATATGGGACAGACTACAGGTTCGGCAAAGGAGGGCCCGGGCGTTGCAGCTACTGAGCCATCTAAAGTGCCTAAAGGAGGTGGGGATGATCTAAATGTGAGTATGTAGTCATTAGAGTGAGGTCGAGCTGACGATGACTTATAGGATTTGATGAAAAGACTGGAAGCCCTCAAGAAGAGGTAAATGTAAGCTTGATATTGCCAAATCCGTCACCATTGTCTACGCGATTCAGTATGTACGATTTACTTTTCTATTCTACAAACGTATCCTTCCAATGACTTTATTACTTAAACGTAAATTGAGGTACGGATCGCTATTGTCCAGACGAAAGTGTTCCTGAAAGTGAAAACGAGAGTCCTTTCTCCCAGAAGGTAGCCCTTAATCAAGCAATGACACAATCTGAGTCGTCCTTCCCCTTCTTCCCCTTCTTTAGTGCTTCTTTCGTCATTTTCTCCCTGTCGACACCCGCTTCAGGAGCATAGCGATCCGCTGCGGATGCATATTGCGACTTCAATCTGTTGATGGCTCGCTTATCGCCGTGAGTCGCTGCCTTCCTAAACCAGGAGAGAGCCTCCCTCCCATCTTTCGGAGTCCCAATACCAACCTGCCCCATCGTAAGCAAGCGGCCAGGATGCATAAAACACTACCTACCTCAAAAAAATAACCCACTGCATATTCCGCTTTAGGCAGCCCTTTCTCTGCGGCCTTCCTAGCCCAAAGGTACGCCTCTGTGTCTGATTGGGGAAGGACTCCAGGAGAACCGACGAGATACCAAGCTGTCAGAGCAAAGCACGCTTCTGGATGGTCTTGTTGAGCAGCAATGTCTGATCCAGATGAAAGTTAACCCTTCATCTTTCCAAAAAAGGATAACAAACTGTAGTAATGAATGCTGAGTGCTGGATCTTGCGGACAGCCCATCTTGCCGTACTCATAACATTCTCCAAGCTTGTACGCAGATGGAGCCCAATTCAATTCTGCACTCCTTGCCAAAAGCTCAGCAGCGTATTCAAGGTCCTATCAACCATCTCTATCAGATCAGCAGCCTACAAGGGTTAATGAAACGGACAATGAAGACTACGTTATCGATGCCCCGTTCGTGAATCAAAGCAAGTTCGTGTAGAGGTTGTGGTACTGGCGGGTCCACAGAATCTGCATATTCAGCAGCTCGTTTAAGCCACTTTACTCCTTCCTTCGGCTTCTTGCTGAGACCCAACTCGCCATTCAGTTCCGCCAGTCCAAGACGATACATTGCGGATGGGTGGGACATGGCAGCCGCTTTACTGTGAAACGTCGTAAAGGACAGAATCAAGACGAAAGCATCTAGCTAACCGGTAGAATTGGATGGCTTTTCCAAACTCTTTGCGACATCCCCATCCATTCTCGCAACATTGACCTGCCCGGAAACAGCCGTCCGCGTGTCCATGCTTAGCCGCCAGCATAAAAAGAGGGAAAGCTTTGTCATAGTCCCGTTTGCCCTATAACAGATCAGATACAATACAGCACGAGTGTGGGACAAACTTTGGCAGTTCCAATACCTTGGCTGTATAAATCGGCGAGGAGATATTGGGCCGCTACATGACCTCGACTTGCTATACGGCCCAACAAAGATGTGGACTCAAGAATAAGCGCATCTCGTTTCTGTTTCTCCCGTTGTTTATTCGGATCCAACTCCCGCACGACTTCCATCACGAAGCAAGCAAATTCGAACATGAGATCCGGATCGTTGGTCTTTTTCGCATTTGCTCGGTATTGTTCCAATGTTGTATCATAATTCAAAAGCTTGACTCTTTCTCCTGGCTTGAGATGGGAATGATCGAGGAGCTGAGCAGCCGTAGGGAATGGTGGAAGTTCACCTTCCTCCGGTCGTGGAAAGTATCCAGAGGCTGACTGTGAAGCCGCATGTTGTCGAAGATTCTGCAAAGAGTCGCTACCTCGCATTCCCCTCAAATCTCGATGACTCGAAGAGGCAGGAGGAGGCGACTCTCGCCTGTAAGTATCGAAGGGAGGACGTCGAGGACTTTGTCGAAACTGTCCAAGGTCATGTGCGGACTGATTTTGTACATGTCCCTCCAAACCGTAGAAGCTCGAAGGACGAGGGGGATCTTGTTGCGAGATTGAGCTGGACCGATGCGGATCTGCAGAAACGTCCGGACGTTGGTAAGGAGGTTGGAGCGGGGTGGAACCGATGCCTGGAGAGGCATTCATGAGGGACGCTAGCGTAGGACCTCCAGGCGGTTGTTGTCGTGGCGGTCTTGTCTGAGTTAGCTCCTCCTCCTCCCTTCTTGGCTCTTGCCCCATACCTCCATTCATGGTCCCATTTCCCAAGAAAGTTGATTGCCTCGACGGTTCATGTACCTGATCATGCTGTCTCGAGTAAAACTCTTCCTCTCCTCCCTGGCCGTAGTAGGAGTCTCGCGGTGATGGCTCATATTCTACAGGCCTAGGAGGTCTTGAAAGGTAGCTTATGCGCCCATTCGCAACCCCATTCCCATTCCATTCACCAGGCTCCCCTTCTCGAGCTGGACGCTCACCATACAACTGGTCATCTCCTGGCAACACTTCCCTCCCTTTCCCTTTCCCTTTCCCTTCCCGAGCTACTAGAACGTCGCTGCCGTTGGTAGCCATTGTGAATCCGTTGCTTCGTACTGCCCTAATGAGAGGAGCTAGAGGCGGCTATTATAAAGTAGGTTGGGGGACTTGGTCGTATTTTTGTCACTCTGGCGCAAGACGCGACATGTCAATTGATGGTTGTAATTTGTTGGTCAATCTGCAGTCAAATTTGCACGTTCCAACCTTTTATTTGTCGCTAGTAAGGGAATTAGGATCTTAGGAGTTACAATGAAGCTCAAGGGAGAACACTAAGAACACAGAATCGAGGAATTCATCCATGTTCAAGTGTTTCGGGAACGTCCGGGATTAGCAATTGCCTAATCTCTTGTTTAACGACAGCAAAACTTGCACATAGAAGGAGAATGTAGATGAAGTAGTTGTGGATGAAGAAGGCAGAACGTGCTATAAAATAATAGAAACATCTTGACCCAACGCATGGGGAAACTGTTGGATTTTGGGTTCGGTTGAGGGTAAAGTGGCTGTGATGTGGAAGAAGAGGGAGAGAGACTGAGGTATCGCCAGCGGAGGAGTGAATGAAGAGACATAGAGATGTGGATGATGCTGTCTATAACGGATTCTTTTGAGCGCTCTTCCCCTTCGTCCCGACCACGGCGGATGGCCACATTCATTTCGACTCGGCGTCTAACTTCAAAAGCAGCTTCTCGAGGTCAAAAGCTGGGTTATCAGGGTCGGTAATGACTAGTTCATCCAACACTCAGCATCCATCCCATTATATGTGTTGGAGGAAAAGCTTACCACCAGAAGTAGCTGCCGATTTTCTCCTCTGCCACTCCAACTGCGCCTCGTGAACCCAGCGGTCATGCTTCCTCTCTTCATTCAGCTTATCCTTCAAGTTCTTTTGCTTCTGTAACGTCCGCTGGTGCACAATTCCATACCCAATACCACCAAGGAGCGCCGAATACCGCACAACCTGATTGGGGAGGAGAATTAGCTTTGAAACGCCTAGTCATGGTGAGCAGCACGAACGTTTATAACTGGAGAAACCATGATGGAGCCAATCCTCAAGCTCTGCGGCCTGACGTACACTCAAAGTAAATTGTCGAAGGACTAAGAAATATCGTTGCCAGCTCACAAAGACCCCTTGAGGGCTTTCTTCCCGTCGGACTCAGTCTTCCGAAATAGGAAGGCACCTACGAAGAACGTTTGCGCGAACCTAAATCAACCACACGACGGTGAAGGTCTGGCAGGAAGCAAGCAGGGGTTCAGCATCAACAAGTGGAGGCAAGAAGGATTGGAATTCATCACATAGACAGTGCAGGCACCCACCCGCCGACGATTTCCGCTCTTTTACCCATTCCACTCTTTTTCACCGTACACACCACTCTTTCCATCGGCATGAAATTTCCCTTTTCTACTCGAACGTCCTTTGGTTTCAGGATTTTTCCCACCCTCTTCCTGATGGCTAGGGCACAAAATCTGATTCAGAATGGGGGCTTTGAAGCTTCAACAACCTCTATGGCTCCGTGGACAGTGTCATCTGACAATTTCAGTGCGTGTTACCTCGCTTGAGTCAACAGACCCCGGAAAACTCACAACATGTGTTTGATGCGATAGATTTAGGACCTTCGGCTTTCCCTCAGGAGGGTTCTAACGACATCTCGATCTACGGGAATGCCACTTTATCGCAAAGGACGCAAGCGAGCAAAGGCACAAAGTAGTGCGTCGAGCTCGAGCTTTGATCTGACCCTCTGAGCTTCTCTGAATGAATGGATTAGTGAGATTTCATTTTGGGCCTTCGTGGTGGATACCCAACCGCAGACCATGCTGGCTACCTTTGGATCCGCCCAGTGGACTTTCGAAGTTCCTCCTGGAGGAGAGAGCAGTGGGCCTTGGAACGAGTTCAGCTCGCACACAATGGCTATTGGAAACGACGTGTTGTCCTTCACCGCTCCTGGGTGAATGTTCTCCCCGGGCTGACTTTAACAATGGTTGATGTTAAGCTCGAACCGCAGATCTTCATTGATGAGAATTGATAACGTCTCCATCGCTCCGGACGGTGCGACATCAGCTTCAGCACCACCGTCCACTCCACCACCCAAGAAGTCAGACGCGACTCCAGCTATCGTAGGAGGCGTCCTAGGCGGTCTGGCACTTCTCGCTCTGGTTCTCATCGGCGTCGTGATCATCGTACGACGGGCTGGCCGTTCGAATACGAAGATGGACGAGAAGATGGCGGCTCTGACTCAGGCCAATAATACGACCATGCGAAGCGAAACCGCATCCGTCCCCATGTCCACAACTGGTCAATCAGAGAAGCATTCACACCAGAGGACCGTGACGGGGTCAAGCTCGGCAGTGTACCCAAATTCTCCGTTCGGGACTGGACACGTTGCATCTCGCAGTTTCCAAAACAGTGTCTCTCCTCCTTATCCTCCGAACACGGTTTCCCCTCATAACAACACTTCTTCCGCAATGTCGAATGCTTCCCAACGGCGGAACAATTATAGTAGGTCAGACGACGCGTCGACCCAATACCAGTTCTCTCCTCCGCCGCCTTCTCAATTCTCCACTCCAGCGAGCGTACCTGATGTCTATCCATCCCCGGATCCAAGGCCGGATAGCACAGGAACACAAGTGAGCTGGCAGAGTAACAGCAACAACTACTCTAACTCCTCCTATTTCGTCGACCCCAATGCGCCACCACTTCCCGTCAATCAAGGCGGAAGTCAGTCGCGCGTGGAGCTGTATCGACCACAGGGAGTTAGAGTGGAAGAGGAAAATCTGGAGAGGCCAGATCGGTACAGCATTTATAGGAAAAAGAGGTGATTATTTGATTTTATACTGCCTTCGTCGTTCTTTCGTCCTTTTCTGGAATTCAGCGCTTTCTAAAAACCCTTATCTCGTTCCCTTCGCGGTTGCTCTAGCTTCGGAACGAAATACCCTGTAGACCGTGTTTCCTGGTGTTTCCAGTCAGTGTACTGTTGTCTAATATCTATAGCACTGCGAGGTACTTAATGACATCCATTTCAATGCTACTTTGGGGTTAACACCTGCTTACGGACAAGCTAATCGATTTTGATACTGTTAATGGAAACGATTCAAGCGCCGAACTTGAAATAAAGAACGAAGCTTGGTATAAAAGATATAAGACGATTGTGACGAAAAAATTACATAAGCGACCAAACACAGACGAGGAGTCGACCACAGAGGCATTAAGTAGGACGTCGGTTAAAAGATGCAATATGAGCGATGATGCCACGAAGGAAGGACCCAAAAATGAAGGAGAGAGCACAACGAAGGGAGTACGGATGAGATTGCTAACTTGTTAGCACTGATCATGCAAAGACTGTCTTCCAGCCGATCTTGAGACGACAGTCAGGTTTGAAACGAGGAAATGAGAGCCCTCAGAGTACTGCTCTCACAGACCTCGAACGTCATAAGGGAACTTCAAAGCCTTTGGCTTTTTCTCTTCATGACGCTTTCCCTCCTGCTTTACCCTCATGGGAACAGTAGCAAGCATCGTCTTGATGGAAGGAAGGAAGACGGAAGAAGCTGAAGAAGAGGCACTAGATCTCCTTGACGAAGTGGAGGATATTGAAGAGGAGGAAGAATAAGCGGAAAGAGGAGCAGGAGCAGTTAGAAACAGCGCCTGAGCTTGAGGCGGGAACACGACGGGATAGGGAACTTGGGGCTCGTGCGGTTCGTCTTCGATAAGTGGCACGTCGGTTGGATGACGAGGGATGTAGCCCATGTCTGATAAGAGAAAGAACACTGAATCACCATGGCCGCGAGGATAATGAGGAGAAAACATACGGCTTGGGAGAACAAAAGGTGGTCGCGGCCCCAACGGACCAGTTCGACTAACAACGTGGGCGTTTCGTCCTCCTTCGACTTCTTCACATGGCGTACCGAGGACATAACATCGTTCGCATGGGCGAAAATCCTTCGCGATCAAGCTTTCCGTCAGACATAGCTTTCAGGAGGCGAGAGGCCACACGTACGGAGCAACGCTTACACGCCTGCAGGATCGATGGCTACATCAGCGTGACGAAAATGGCAATTGATGATGCACACCTTCTTGCAACCCTTGCAAGCTCGCTTTACTTGTTTCCGTTTATGGTGTTGATTGTATCCGTTTTCCTTCACAACTGCCTCCTTTCTTCCCTTCCAAAATCGAGGGGACACATCCACGATCTTTCCGCGCTCATCTCGAAAGATGGGACGACCATTCTTCAAGCCTTCGAACTTAACATAAATCGCGTTCTCTGGGACGTTTGCAGGGCGAGCTGGATGTTTCTTTCCGGCGGTCTGGCGAGGGAGACCAGTCGTCACAGGAGATGAAGGACGCGATGGCTCGATGTCCGTTGCAGATAGGAGCTCGTCTTCTTCTTCACTGATCGCGTGAGCAGGAGATGGAAGAAAGACATCCACCGTTGCTGGAGGTTGAACGGAGGACTGTATCGTGACGAAAGAGTGCTGGTGGCGCTCCATGATGAGATGATTTGATGGGCGGACGAATCGGGAGAGATGAGCTAGAAGAGGTTCTTATACCAATGACCGTATTCGTGCCACAACGAACACCAACCAAAAGTTTCCTGACCGTTCTGAGATCTCACGACACTGAAAAGCTTCCGCAATTTTACAAAGCTACCGATCGTGTGGGCACGAAGGAATAGATAAGTTTGAAAGTTGATCAATGCCAGATGCAATTATTCCGTCTATTACCGTCCTTCAGTGCGATTGCACAGGAATGCAAACAGCAGTAAAACAAAGAGGACCAGAATCACAGCTATGCAGCGTGGTTCCCTCACGCTCCCAGGTCCCCTTCTTTCTCAGGGCATCGGACCAGGAAAGGTAATAAGCATGAGAACATCGATCAAGAAAGGCATTCCAAGATGGCCTCCAACCCACAAACACTATTTAAAACTCAGTTTCAAGCTCGCAAGCTTCGATATTCTGAACTTCTGGGGTCCAGTTTAGCCACAAACGGTTGAGGCAAGCTAGAGCGGAGTTGGAACCTAAGTTGGAACGCTTGGAAGGGAGAGACTAGATTAACGCGATTGATAAAGTAATGGAGCACGAGCATGTACCAAGTGATCGCTCCGTGACACCTCCTCTCTCCGTGATAACCTTGGGTGGGTTATCATGCATACCATGAATCATTCATGTCATTTGTTGACTGACAGGGACTTCAACCGGCCTGATTTGAGCAACAACAGTCTTCCTTTTGCTGCCGTTATGATCAGCTCCTTCTCCGTCAATATTACACGAAAAACTGCCAACCTCCGTGCTTCTGAAACTGACTCAAACGCAATAACGCCTCCTGTTTGGCCGCCTAGCGCCAAAGCCTGGCGTGAGGTGGCAGTCCTCGTGCTCAAGAACGGAACATGGAAGATAATTCAGCAACTTCACGTGTCAAAAACGACAAACAGATGGATGGACGCGTTCAAGAAAAGAACGAGTTTGTAACACGAAAATTGGAGCGATCCGCCTTCTTCAGGCTATCTCAACACACGTCAAGCAAGGTCAACATCGAGATATCGATCCTTGATATGGTAACAGGTTCCTTCAGTGTTGGAATCTTACGCGGCAAACTCAATGGCTGCTTGATGCGCAGAATAATTCGAGTTGCACTCGCCACCATTACAAAGAAGGTAGCTGATGCCAACAATTAAACCCAAACGCCCCTGTTGAAACCTGCAAACGTGCTTTCCACGGCAAGTTGCCATCGTTCCTCATTCAAACTCGATTCGTGATGTTCGAACAGATACACCTTGTTAGAGCCCACCTCAAAGGAGGCCTGATGGTAGAAATGTAAAATCAATTCGCATTGAGCTTCCTTCATCCCCTCGAATGATTGGAAGCACTATCATTGTGGGCACAAACCCTCAAACCTGCTCAAAAAGCTCGCTTCTAGCATTCTTCTCCTTTCACCTCCCGAACTCGTTCGGAACCAGAAGGGCTCACCCAAAATCCAAACGGCATGTTACGCCTAATCAAATTCTGTTTGTGTCTCGCTCCTCGCATCACTACTTCCAACGCTCCTCGAACTCGGCTTGAAGCGAACATCTCGCGGCCAGGCAGAATTTGAAGTGGCAAAACTCTTCCTAAATGTTTTGGTGCCGTTTGACCCATCCCGTTCCATTGTCATCATAGAGACGAGACAGCAATTGAGAGCTGCGAGGAGGGCAGCGAGGCAACCTTGGCTGAACGGCAGAACCCCAAGAACTTGTTTTGTTGACAGGGGTTGAAGTGAATAAAGTTTCGCCGCAAACAAATAGCTTATTAGAGTTTGGACGAGATCCAGATCCATTCGTACGGTTCAGCAAAACCAGTAACCAGCGACAGAGCAAACCCAGTTGGAACCAGCGGTAGAGCTCACACGTTCACGGTTGGAGTTAGAACAAGTTGGTAGGTTGATGGGCATCGGTGTATCTGGAGGCGTTGACTGATGGCAGAGGCATAACTAAGCGCACCTTTCTTCTTCGTCGGAATCAATCAATTCTTTCCACAATGAAGCAGACACTTCTGGTGACAGATAGACTACCGTGCAAGAGGATTCCATCAATGACCATGAATTTCACGTTCGACTTTGCATAGCCAGGAGAAGCAAAACAAGCAAGTCACTCGAACCGAAAGAACTGACGGAGAAGCTAAGTGCGAATGAATTGGTGAAAGCAGACGGACACGGATAAAGGTAAAGATTATACAGCTGAAGAAAGAAGAGCTTGGAGTTTCCTCCATTTTGAACCACTAGATGAACCAAGAGCCTAAGTACAATAGGACAGAGGAGAGCGGTCATGTCACTATCAGGCCGAGCTCAGAAAAATCCTACAGCAGTCCATCAGTTCAACGAATACATGCCTAGAAAGTTGGAGATGAAGACCTACTGTCGCTAAAGTGACTGTCACCAGTCTTATAGGTGTCCTTCCTAGACTCGCCTAAGCCCTGACCCCCCATTCCTGCAGCACCACCACCAATGCCTCTCAAGCTTTGCTGGCTAGCAACGCCCGCGCCGACGCCTCCTAAGCCTGCGCTTCCCGGCGCTTGACCGCCACCAACAGCTTCATAACCACCGTAACCCATGCTAGCCATGCCGTAAGGATATCCAGCACCACTCTGGCCTCTGAAACCAGCGCCACCGACGCCAGCGGTACCCAATCCACCAGCACCTCCTACGCCTTGACCACCGTACCCATTCCTTCCAACCCCACCAGCTTGTTGGGCGGCGGCTTGCTGCATCTGTTGCTGAGGAACCATGGGGTAGTAACCGGGAGTGACACCGTAAGGTTGAGCATAAGAAGGAGGAGCCGACATTCCATGGGTGGGATAAGTGGATGGGAAGGCCTGGTACTGATAGTATGGGTAGTAGATTGGCGCGTTCGGGAAACCCTGAGGCTGCTGAGCGGCTGAGGGAGCTTGAGAAGCGCTGGAGGCACCGGTTGCGGAGGAAGAGGAAGCACCTTTTGAAGGATCGTCGTGAAGACTGGTGGGCAGAGGAGAACGATTCTGGAAGCTGAGTTGAGCGAGTTGCTGTTGTGTGTATCCGTCGTAGAAGCCCATATTTCGCAGTGCTTCCTGTCCGTAAACCGACCCGTATTCAGCAGAAGACGTATTCAGACCTGCAGCACCGAGACCAGTAGAACCGAAGACTCCTCCGCTCGCACCGAAAGGAGCGTGCGTCTGCTGCTGTGCATAACTAGATGGTGCAGTCGAGACGCTAGCAGGTGTATTTGCAGAAGCAGTCGACTGAGACACGCTTCCTGGTTGCTGTTGACTTGACGATTGAAAGTAATTTGATCCGAGAACATCCTTATTCGTAGCGGTATTAGCAAAGTTCTGGTACTGAGATGAGAGCGACGACGGTTGCTCCTCAACTTGAGACTGTTGCGGTTGGCCATGTTGATTGTTCTGCAATCCGAAGGAACCATTGGAAGTACCGCTAGTTGAGAACATCTGATATCGGTTTCCGAACGGCGAGTTGCTGGAGACTTGTTGGGAGGGATTGGAGACCTGTTGAGCGGGATGAGAGAGGACAGAAAGAGCGGCTGCGGCTTGTTGCTGTTGCTGGAGGGACGAGGACTGCTGTTGTTGTGAATGCTGTTGTTGAGAATGAAGGGACGGATGCTGCGATGAGAGTTGCGACTGTTGGAGGAGCTTATCGGAGATGGAGGGTTGGTGGAGCGTATCATGAGATGGGAGAGAAGACGTGGGTGTGATTTGAGAGTGAGGAAGACGAGATTCGACGGCTGGGAGATGCGAAGCTTGCTGCTGTATCGGAAGCTGCGTCTGAGCTGGGCGGACGACCTCAACCTGAGGCTCCGGCTCGCGTTGAGTAGGAAGACTATAAATATAAAACACTTGAGCCAATGAAGAGAGAAAAGGTAAGTTGCGCACGGCTGTTCCAGTGGTTTAACAGGCTCCTCCTTTCGAATTGGAGGAGGCAGCTCCTCTTTAACTTGACCATCGCCAAACAGATTCAAACTGCCGAACTGGACGCCAACTCGTTCAAGTCCTGGAGTTCTGTCACCACCTGGCATCACCACCGCATCTTCTTGATGTTTCATCCTAGAGCTTGCCCTCTTGCTAAATCCTGGTGGATGAGACGAAAGGTTATTGGCCACCGATCCAGGCGTCGAAGGCGTAGGTGTCGGTTGCTGAACTGGGGGAACAGGTTGAGGAAGCTGGACTTCCGGTTGGACCACCAGAGCGGGCTCCTTCGGCGCTGGAGAGATGGAAGTGACCTCGATAGGACCAGCAGGATCAGCAGTAGCCTCTGGAAGCTGAGAGGGTGTCAAGTGTCCAGGTGCGACTTCATCGTGGTGATTGACGGCCAGAACAGTCTCTGCCCATCCTTCTCCCACACCGAGGGCTGGAGTTTGGATATGTTGCGTATCCGCCCAAGGATCAGGTTGGGGTTGGGTCGTCTGAATCTGTGTCGACGGTCCCCATGGATCATTATCGACGATAGGTTCGGATGGGGCAGCAGCAGCCCATGTATCCACGACTGCAACTTCGGGAACGGAGGGTTGTTCGACGGTCGGAACCTCTGCAACAGGTTCTGGTTCAGGAGCGGCGGGTGGTGGCGGTGGCTGCGGCGTTGGAGGCGGTTTCGGCCTGCTATAAGAGTCAATGACTGCTTTGAAAGGACATGAAGATTTACTTTGCGATCTGAGCCCAAGAGATAGTAGCTCCCTTCGGGATCGTCTTGAACTTTGCCGTCCCGTTCGCGTTGGGCTTCCCTTCTCCAGCACTTGTCGTGACAGTAGTAGATTCAGATTCGTTCCATGCTCCTCCGCCTACTTCTGTTGCCTTGGCTGTTGGAGCGGTAGAATCCCAACCGGCGCCGTCGCCCGTTGTCGGTGGAGGAGTAGCAGTAGCACCAACACCCTCTCCCCATCCTGCTGAAGACTCAACTGGTGGTTCAGGTGCGTCAGCGACAGCATCCCCTGCCCAGCCTCCATTAACTTCGGAACTGGCTTCACCATTTGGAGTTCCAGGAGCTGCAGAGGATGTCTCGCCCCACGCGCCGCCGTCCACAGCTGCGAGGTCCTGCGACGGGGTAGCGGAGTGACTGGCCGATCCATTCTCGCGTCCTCTTCCTCGACCGCGACCGCCGCCTCTTCCTCCACGAAATCCATCCGTTGCTACGCGGAAAACGTCTTCCTGGTGCACGAGAGAGCGAGAAAGAGAAGACGCACCTCCACCCCTGCCACGTCCTCTCCCTTCAAACCCTCCTCGTCCGCCCCTTGAACCTCCGCGTCCTCTGCCTCTACCGGACTCCGAAAACCCTCCAGATAGATCGTTGAAGGAATCCGAGGGTAAAGCACTAGAGTTCGCGTCCTTCTTAGGTTTCTTCGTTTTGGCAGACGACCATTGCTGAGCATGACCTTCCAGCCGGAACATACGTCACCATCCCCACCTTTGATGCCGAAAAATTCGAAGGAGTACATACCTTCACTAATCCTAGCTATGGCGAGTTCCAAATCACCCCCCGCCTCCTGAAGCACGAAGAGCAAATCCTCCTCCGACCAGTTGGGGAAGAATTCCTTGACGGTGTTCAATTTTTCTCCTGCATATTTAGCACGGAGAGCTTTCAACTCGGGTGTCTCATCGCTTTCTCCGGCAGAGGATGCCCAGATGTTGGGAGAATGGTTGTGGAGCGATTCGCTCTTGTTACGGTTGTGGGCGTGGGCGTTTAAGTGTGCTCCTGCTCGTCCTACGCGTCCCCCGCGAAAGCCTCGTCGCACTTCTGACATGGTTGGAGTGGCTGAAAGTAAGAGTTTGGGTGTGAAAGAGCCTGAAAAGAAAGCCCGTCGTCGTTTGTTCAATTTTCGCAGTGCCTCATTCAGTCATCAATGCGCTTCAATGCGACTAGTATTGGCGCTAGTTTTACGAGATATGGCTTAGTGTGATTCCTTAAGATATCTACTCACAATCTCAGTCATTTGATAGCAACAACGAAAGGGCAACGATAGTGCTTTCGATACAGCAGAAGCTGTGGCATCCTGTACATAGCTCTACCGACGTAAGCCTCCTTTGTCTTGGCTGCGAGCTCACTCATGGCATTGTCTTTGTTCCGTAGCTTGTTTATATGCCTACATCCCCTACCCCGCTCTTTCGTCCCCTAACGTGTATTCTACGCTCATTTTTAGTCTCGTGAACGCGCTCAAATGTACGAAAACACGCGCCTCCCCTTTTCCATGCTCGCCAGTCTGGTAACCCGACTCTTCGAAGTTTCACCGTCGAAAGCCGTCAAAAACAAGGAAGAGGTCCCTGGCAAGCAGAAGAAGCTGATTTTTAACGAATGGGTCGGGAAAGTGTGCGACGAACTTAAGAAGGAGCGGTGTGATGATGAGGAGATTGGGAAGGTAGGCGAGATTGTGTTGAAGTTGTTATGGCCCGATGAAAGTCCAGACAGATTGGTGTGAGTAGTTCTTACCACGGCTGTGATGGAACGGCTGTGCTATTTTGATTTGGAGAAATTTTGTTCTATTTCATGGTTGCGCTCAAGGAAGCGAGAGAACTCTGGTTGAGTAGACTGTGACAACGTAGCCTCTCATCTGTGACATCTTCCTTCAAGTCAAGCCATGCTATCATTCCAAAGCACCGAGCCCTGAATGTCTATCTGGCATTGAATTTCTACCTTCAACCGTCTGTAAACACTGATTGTACATTTCAGCTACGGCCTCAAAGAGCATAGCTTGATCGATAAACTTTCTCGGCATGTTTACGACATCAGTGACCAGCAGCTTCACATCTTGAAGAATTGGACCAAACCAGAGCTCAGCCACGGTCTGAAACCTCTTCGTGCCGTTCACAAGGATCAAAGGATCGTAGTTCCGCCTTGTCTTGGTGGGCACATCTGGCGGATCCTTGAGCACAACAAATACACTCCAAGGCAAGCTCCTCTGAGCTTGGTCGATGCGTATACTCTCCTGGTGGAGCTTGCGAGTCGGTGTGCGTGGACTCAAATCGCTGGGCAAGATGTGAAAACGTCCGATCGTTCCAGGAGAAGAGAGCAAGAAATACTCCAAGACCTGTTTCGTCCTCTGTCAGCAGCTGAAGCCGCGGTTATGACACAAATCCTCCTTAAAAATACGAAACCTTTGCTTAATCGTGTACACGGCAATGGTTCTGTCGCTCTTAGGCAGTACAACGCGAACTCCACCGCTGCATTGACACGCGACGAAGCAGCTGACATTTGGAGACTTGTGGTGTATGAAAAGACAGGGAAGTGGAGAGAACATGTTCGGACGCCAATATCAGTTGGAAAGTTCGTTCCGGTACGTTCCTCCTACTTCTCGTAATATTAGGACATTCAGAGCTAACAGAAATACGCAGATTGCGAAGTGCCGAAAAGGCAGTGGGCAGCTCCTTCATTCTCTCACGGCTGAACTATCTGGACTCGTGCGCGTCGAGCGAAAGTATGATGGAGAATTGTTTGAGTTTTTCCGTGCAGAGAAATTGGTCTCAAGGATTTATCTACAGTATGCAAATCCACCTCGACCGCGCCAATGCACTTCATCCCGTCACCATCTTTTCGAAGTCCGAGCGAAATTCAACCGAAGCCAGGGATCGAAGATGCACACATGAGTGAGCAGTTTCTGATTTTGGCATCGAGGTGCTTACGACACATGAACCACAAAGCACTATTCTCAAGGCAGTGCGTAGCTGGGTGGTGGATGCGGTCCTTCTGGCCGAAATGGTCCCTTATAACACCACGGAAGACTGTATTGGCGAATTTTGGGAGATACGCAAGTTCAAGCCTGCCTTTCTCGATCCAAGGTACGCTGCTTCCTGACAACAGAAAGTTAATGCTGATGAAATCCACAGTAAGAAACGGAAACGGCAGAAAGATGAAGATGAAGACACTCAGTCTACTCGATCTGGTCAGGCTTTGGAACGTCCGCCGACTTCACCAATTAGTGATAAATCGGAAGGGGACATACAACTTGCAGTTGTTTTCTTTGACATCTTGTTCGTGGACGGCAAGGACCTCTCACGCCTCCCGTGGACCGACAGAAGGGAGTACCTCCAAAGTATCATCCACCCTCAACATGGGCAGGTGTGTCATTTGAACCCTCTTTTCAGCTTGCGTTACTCATTCACATATAGAGCTTGCTTGCTAAAGGTTGCACGGTAGACTTTGATGACCCTTCCTGCGTCATGAAGGTTTGTCATTCTTCCCCGTCCCTTAAAATACTTATATCCCAACAGCAACTGATCCCTTATTATGCTGCACAAATCGCTCAGAAACAAGGTACCTGCGTCGATGTCATTTCAACTTTCTCATACTAACCATTCATCAGAGGGCATTGTTCTCAAACCGTGTGATTCCGGGTATAATGACTCACGTTGGGGGAGGAGGTGGATCAAGGTCAAGAGAGACTTCATTCCTGGCCTCGGAGACACCCTCGACTTCGCAATATTGGGCGGAAAGTTTAACCCAGAAAGAGGAGCGGAACTCGGCGTGGCAGCAAACATCCTCACCACCTTCTACGTCGGAGTCCTCGCCGATCGTAGGAACTGGCCAACAGTAAGTGAATTCCACTTTTGTTTATTCTTACCAACACTCTTTCTACAGGACAAACCTCATTTTCTCATTCTCTTCACTGTGGAATTTTTCAATATTCTCGATGCACGAGGCAGAAAGATGAAGATGAAGACACTCAGTCTACTCGATCTGGTCAGGCTTTGGAACGTCCGCCGACTTCACCAATTAGTGATAAATCGGAAGGGGACATACAACTTGCAGTTGTTTTCTTCGACATCTTGTTCTTGGACGGCAAGGACCTCTCACGCCTCCCGTGGACCGACAGAAGGGAGTACCTCGAAAGTATCATCCACCCTCAACATGGGCAGGTGTGTCATTGAACCCTCCTTTAGCTTGCGTTGCTCATTCAGATACAGAGCTTGCTTGCTAAAGGTTGCACCGTAGACTTTGATGAGCCTTACTGCGTCATGAAGGTTTGTCATTCTTCTCCGTCCTTTAAAATACTCATATCCCACTAGCAACTGATCCCTTATTATGCTGCACAAATTGCTCAGAAACAAGGTACCTGCGTCGATGTCATTGCAATTTCGCCATAACTAACCATTCATCAGAGGGCATTGTTCTCAAACCGTGTGATTCCGGGTATAACGACTCACGATGGGGGAGGAGGTGGATCAAGGTTAAGAGAGACTTCATTCCTGGTCTTGGAGACACGCTCGACTTCGCAATATTGGGCGGAAAGTTTAACCCAGAAAGAGGAGCGGAACTCGGCGTGGGGGCAAACATCCTCACCACCTTCTACGTCGGAGTCCTCGCCGATCGTAGGAACTGGCCAACGGTAGGTGATTTTCACTTTTGTTTGTTCTTGCCAACACTCTTTCTGTAGGACAAACCTCATTTTCTCATTCTCTTCACTGTGGAATTTTTCAATATTCTCGATGCACGCGGTGCGTTGGATATGGCGAACGATCTCGTAGAACCTCTCAAGGTCCCTTATCCGGTAAGTCAATCCATTCCTGTATTAGACGTTCCTTGACGGGACATATAGAGCAACTCGATGCAACTTGATTACACTTTTACCTTGGACAGCGAATTGTCCGGACCTGTAAATCGACCTGTGTACCTCTTTAGCAGTCCTCAGCTATGGGAGTTGATGGGGGCGGGTTTCCAGCGGAAGTCGGAGTCGCATTGTGTAGATTTTCCTTTCTGGGACTCTACTTCGATGCTGATAAGCTTACTAGTATGAACTTCGCTGGCCTCGCGTTACCAAGATTCACAACGAAACTGACCGACATTGGATCGACTCAGCTATGACCATGTCCGAGTTGGAGCGCATTGGGAAGAACGCCATGAGGAGATCGCACGCAGATGAGTTCATGTCCCGGCTTTTCGATGGAGCGTCGCCACCGTCACTTCAAGGCTCTCCAAAAGCATTACGGAAGGACAAGGAGATCTGGACGCAGGTCTTGATGCAAACAGAGGAAGGCAATAGGGGGAAGTATGCCTATAACAAGCAGAAGAGGAAGATGGAATGGACCGATAAAGATGGGAATACGGTAGAGGGCGAGAAAGACTCTATCGTAAGGACATTTTCAAGTCCTGCGATCCTCCTCTCGCCATCAGTCAGGCGTCCCAGAGCCCAGCTTCCAACTATTTCACTGCTTCAAACTCCACGCAACGCGTTGTCGCCGGCAATGCACTCTTCTCCCAATGTCTCTTCTCCAACAAGGCGACTTCCTGTGCCACTGCCACAAAGCTCAATCCTCAGAACTCCAGTACGATTGCGACAGGAAGACAGCCCTCCGCCTCGAAAACGCCCGAAAGTCTCCGCCGTTATGCACGTCCTCTCAAACCAGACCAGATCATGGCGTCCATGTCGCAAAGCCTACGAAGAGTCTGAATTTAGGATACCACCATTGGACAATCCTCGCAATCCCCAATCATCAATTCCTTC